>JAODAL010013635.1:0-90485 GCA_025379985.1 Phyllomedusa bahiana | reverse complement strand
GCAGCACAATTACGTGCTAAAATGCACCCCAAATTATGCTGTGTGAACAAACCCTAAGGCCCCGTTCACACGGCTTATTTGCCGACGGATTGGCGCCGTATTCCGCGCCGGATTTGCGCTTCAATACGGCGCCAATCCGTCGGAGTCATTACGGTAATCCACTGCTCTCATAGAGAACAGTGGATTCCGTCGCTCCTCCCCGATCGGCAAATCCGCCGCGGGGGGAGAAAGTGACATGCACAATATTTACGGCGCGGACGCGCCGTAAACAATGAATTGTCTATGGGGCCGGGAGCGGCGCCCCCGCCGCGCTCCGGTGCCGCCCCCGGCCCGCCCCTTATTCACGGCGGATTTGTGCGCTCAATACGGCGCACAAATCCGTCGGAATAAGCTGTGTGAACACGGCCTAACAGTTGTTAAGGGTAAAAAGTGTCTCTTATAGTCTAAAAAATACGGTACTCTTCTTAAAATACTATACTTTAAAAAGGACTTGTGACATCTTTTAGTAAATCCTTGTGTTCCCTGTAAAACAACAATTCTGGAGTCTCTTCTCTTTTAACTCGGTTTTGGTTGTATCCCTGCACACAGTGATTGTCAGCACTGATTGGACAGTGTCAGACTGGGCAGAGACACAGCCAATTGGTAACACCCATCTGACAGATTCAGCAATACATTTCTAGTAGGGATAACAGAGGAACAGTACAACAGAGAGATATAAGAGGAGAGGCTCCAGCATTGTTAGATCACAGGGAACACAAGGATTTACTTAGACAGACAAGTCAGAAGAGGTCACAGGTTCTCTTTAAAGGGGTTGCCTCACTACAAAGATCATAGTTTAAAGTGAGGGGACCAAAAATCTAAGCATGTCCGCCCTTGGTTACCATTAGCAAAGTGCTATGGTTTATGAGAACGGGCTGTTTTATTTGTGCTTAGCAACCGTGTTGGGTTATGCGCAGCTAATGTGTTGGTGGCTGACGGCTGAGCGTTCTGTCCTGCCCAGGTCGCGGACAAGAATGCGCAGGCAAAGGTGATACAGCGAATAGGTCGCGGCCGGGAACACGCAGGGGGATGTATGTACAAGCAGCAGCATGCAGCATGGACGAGAGAGAAAGAGATATCCCGGAAACATAGCGATTCCATGTAAGATGTACAGTCTTATATCGGCGGACCCACGTAAATCTCATGTGCAGTCCCACATAAAAGTCCTTTTGTGAGGCAGATGCGAGGTCCCTCGTAAACCACTTGTGAGACAGATGTGCAGTCCCATATAAACACAAACAGATAAAGCATATAGTTTTGTTCTGCAGATCTGTATGGGCCAGAGGTGTAATAATCCGCAGGATATATCACTGTGTGAGAGAGAGAGAGACAAAGAAAAAAAAAATCACCCATCTTTCCCAGAGTCCTCAATGTCAAATGCCCATTCTAGTTACAAAGTATGTAGAGCGAGTGAGTAATTTAGATATAAACTATCGTGTTACATTTAGCTTTTTAATTCCAATGATTCCAATGACAGAGAACCTCTCCCTTCCCCCAGCACACACAGAATGAATCATCCCATACACACAGTGTGGGGCTTGTCTGCAGAGAGTGAAGGCACTCCCTGCTGGGAGGAGAAACACGCCCCTCCATTTCACAAGCTCTGCTTGGCAACCAGCAGAAAATATTGCCAAATGCTGGAACGAGACAACCCCTTTAGACTCTGATCTTTTCAGGATTTCTGATTGCTGTGAGTAAATAGAAACATTCTTAGTTAAGATATTTTATATTGCGACATCCATCATGAACAACGTATTAACACTCTTTTAGTTGTCGTTTCTTGTATTTTATTCTTTATTATTTAAGGGCGTGAAGATTTTTATCTTTTTTTTTCTGCTTTCTCTGGTTGTAAAATTCTGTAATATTTCATAGATTACTCAGTAGAGTGAAACATGCTCAGGACCGTTTCTGCGTACGAGGCAAAAACTGGTAAAGCATACTAAAGGGCATCGCTCAGCACATAACCGCTTAACGTACACTTTTAAAATAGTGTCATTAATCACAAATCTATTTATAAGCCCTACCTGTGACATCCAATTTACTAGCGATGGTTTTTAGAGTAAATTCTGATTCTCGATAATCACTCCCAGGTTCAGAGCAGGATTGATTTAAAGTGACACTCCAACTTTTAATACACTTTATAGATTACAATAGGCAATTGCCAAAGTAACAGCGTCCTTGAGTGATATCATTATCGCTGTCAGTCCCTTTAGCCATGGAAATGATCCGATAATAACTTATTCTCAAAATACATCACTAGCTCAAGGAGGAAGCCACGTGTGGTGAGCTGGCTTGGTGGATATGTAAGGTGTGTGATAGGCTGTCTGCACACATATCACTGCTGTCATGGGTAAAAGGGGTGATTTACCAGAATTGCAAAAAGAGATGATTAATGGCATGTGGGCCAAGGGTGGCAGTATTTCTGAAACTGCGCAGTTTGTGAACTTTCGGCGGTAAAAGTGTATCGTGAGTGAAGAAATGGCGCCATTGTGACTAAACTGCAGAGCACCATGTGCCACTGACGCTAGATATAAATGTCGGCTATGAAGATGTGCAGGGTGGACTGACACATTACAGGGGAGCAGCTCACCAGCAAAATGATCCAGGGGGCGACCAGACTGTGTCTAATACAACAGTGCAGGATGTCACTGCACCTTTGCTAACCAAGCTGCATAGGCAGAAAAGGCTTCAATTATCATGCAGTGTCAGAATTGGACCTCTGCTGATTGGAAAAGGGTTGTCTTCTCTAATGAGTCATGTTTTCTGCTTCATCAAATGGATAGATGCTGGCATGTCAGGTGAGAAACATTAGGAAACACACATCATGCAACCATTGCTGGAAGAACATGAGCTACTGGCTGCACATGGCGGTTACTCTGGATATTAGCTGATGGTCTATGGCACTGACCAAACTTATGGGCCCCATATAGGTGTTGGCTGCAGTGCATTAACTTGTGTGAGATTGCACTAATTCCTCTCATGTGGGCTTCATGAACAATGTCACATGATTACACCCGTTAGTATTTGAGGACGCTATTGTCGGAGCATTTGAGTCAGTAGTAAACCATCCATAAATAAACATTAAAGCATGAGTCGCTATGAATGCCATGCTCTGTAACTGGATCTGCCATGGTGCTCCAACCTATCGTGACTACATGAGGGTAACATTAGAAGCTGAATCAGAGACAAGAATGGATGTAAAGATTTTACATACCTCATCAACACTAGCAGATGATGTTTCTAAGAGGGCCACACACGATTCCTCCACCGACGTCTGCCACAAGCCTCATAGAAGAGGAACCTTTTATAGCATTGAAAGGAACACTTTGTAAACCTCAACAGACCCATTCAGCCAATATGAGGAACCTCGTTCACAGAAATATACACTGACAAGCAAAAGGGTAACAATGTTTTGAACTTGTGACTTTCAGGCTTCATATCTCACTATCCACTACAACTTTGAATGTGAGACTCCCATCATTTTATAGACAATCATCTTGGCTCTCGTACATAAATTTGACCTAAATTTGACCTAAGCATATGCTTAGTTCTGCAGATTCTTGCATTGTTACTATTTTGCTCCTGGTGGTGGGACAATCTTTTTCTTCTTGCTACTACAAATTTCAACCTGTTCTCACATTCCCTAGTAGCTCAGTTTGTTACTAGGCTGATTCCCAAGTGAAAGATCACTGGTTCGAATCGAGGAACAGCCATGAAGAAGATTTCTGGGCCAAGAAAATTGCCAAACTGCATCATGTGAGGCCATGACAGCTGGAAGAATAGGAAACGAAGGCAATCCATCCATTCAAAAGCCAAGAGGTGGACGTCCAGGCAACAAGTCGGCTCATCACAAGGTGCACCAGAGACCTCAATATCTTCACAAGAGCTTATTGGTGCATTTTATTTCCCACAGAGCATTGCATGGCCTGTGAGTCTCCCTATGCCTTTAAGGTACTTTTATCAAAAAGAAACACTAACCTCCTAGAGAAAAATAGAAGACCTTTCAACCAGTCTGCAATACCCTGCTCTGCACTGATGAGGGGCAAACACTTCAAGACAGTTTGCAGATGGGAGACTTTTCCTTACAGATAATTTACTGGTTTGGCTTAAACTCCCAAGTCTGGTTTCAAGGCTGTTTAATGCATTAATTATGGTTGTAAGGGATGCTGCTTCCAATAGGTGGCACCATAGACTTCACTCTTTTCCTACAGCCATTTGCATATTTCCCAGGGGCTTGAAGGGCCTGTGAGTCTCCCTATCCCTTTTCTAAAAAAGAAACACAACACCCTAGAGCTCACAAAGACTTAACCGTTGCACGATGAGGGCAACCGCTCCAAACATCGTGAGGGGAGATTTTTCCTTACAATAATTTACTGGTTTTGGCTTAAAATCCAAATCTGGTTTCAAGGTTTGGGGCTGTCCCACGGTGGTTTTTTTCATCCGGTTTTTCAGCCGGTTTGCTTTTTCCCCCACCCCCCGGTCCGGCCGCAAAACATTGTGCAAGCACATTATTCCGTCCGGTTTCCGGACATAAAAGGTGATAGCCATTGTGGGGGGGGGGGTTTTTCGCGGAGAAAAGCCGCCCCCCCCCCCCCCCCCGCGGCCGTGGGGACCCACAAAACAGGAAAATCCGAGGCAAACCAAGGGTATTTGTCCTGTGCCGTGGGAACGCGCCCAAAGGGTTAGGGTTTGAAGGGAGCTCTTCCAATAGGGGGCACCATAGACTTACTCTTTTCCCCTACAGCCTTTTCATATTTACTAAGATGCACCAATTTTTTCTCTGGCTCATTCTTTAGACATGTTATTTTTTTTTCCAAAAAAGAAATTTCAAAACCCTTTTAAAAAGTGCCCTTTTTGGGGCAAAAAGTCTAGATTATTTAAAAGTTGTACATTTGATAAAATGAACACGTGGGTGCGTATGATTAAACGAAATTTCCAAAATTTTCCTTTACTTTCCAGTTTTTGGTATAAACTATATAAATCCTGTTGGGCCCTTTTACAAATCCAAACCACCTTTTTTTTTAGAAAGTGGTGTGAGCAGCACTCTATTGGCAATTGCTCCAAAAATTTTTATGCTGGAAAAGTGCAAAGCAGGTTAAGAAATTTAATCCCAAACCCCGCTTGTCGGTGAATTTTTACCCAAAAATTTTCTGCCGTGATTTTGGGGGTGCACATTTCAAGACACACCCTTTTTGCCCTAACAGGTGCAAAGAACAAATTCTGGGCTTTGGGGGTTTGGAATAGAAAATCCCCCCATTTGTTTGCAAAGTAAAATAAAATTCACCACAGTTTTCAAAATTCCCTTTCCTACATGCGTACTCCTTTTTTTCCAAAATCCCCAACAGCAAAATTTTACATGGGTTCGGATAATTTGGTTCTAGATTGGAGATAGGGGACCCATGTCTAAGGGGTGAAAAGAGAGCTCCCCCTAAAAGCTGGAGGGCAATACAAATTTTTCTGCAATCAAGGTATAAGGGTATGTTCACACGGCTTTGTTGGATCCGTTTTTTGACCCCTTTGGGGGTCAAAAAAGGGCATTCAAAAGCGCTGCACCCAAACGCACCCAGCACGCCCCCAAAACACAAAAACCCTTTTGGCTGCCAACACCCCCCTATAGTTGAAATCAAAGGGATCAAAATTTTAAACCGGGCCCCAACTCTTTGAATGCATCCAAAAGAAAAAACACGTTTTGGGTGATCACTCGCTGAACCCCGAGGAAATGTTTTACATTGAAAGCAATTAAACACACTGCACTTTGGTTAAGGCGGGTTTTGGGGTTCCCGTTTGGGGGTCTAAAACACAGATCCAAACGGGGCCTAAAAACGTATCTAAAATGGGATCCAACACGCCGGGGAAATACCCAAAAAAATTTTCAGCCCCCCCCCCCCTTTTTCATACTTGTTAACAACCCCCTTTTTGGCCCACAATAGGGTTTTCCATCCCCGGCCCCAAAAATAACAGACAAAATATACTAAAAATCCTGTTCTGGTGGCATTAATAAGTCATGCACAGAATTAGCAGCCTGTCTGGAAACTCAGAAACGGAGGCTGCTAATATCTGGCGCCCATTTCTATACAAAGAACAGACCAAAAAACGATTTACTGCACAGAAACCATATAGTAACCCCTTGAGTAGGGACCTACAGGGGTCCAAATCTGCCCGAAACTCAAAAATTTGGGGGACCCTAAGGTCAGACCCCTTTCCTTTGGGGAAATTGGGCCCCAAAAAATTCCCGACAAAATTTTTCCCTTTTCTGGGGGGTATGGGGAAAGGCTTTTTTAAAAGGGGGTTTTTTTGTCACGAATAAAATTGACGGGGGAATTTTAAAAAATGAAATAACAAACTTTTTCACTATTCTTTTTTAATAAAAATTCTGCACCGTTTTGGTTTTACTGCTCCTTTATGATCCATTGTTTACAGCAAAACTCCAGGGAAAACAACCAGGGCTAAAAGCTCCTCAGTCCTGGCCCACATGCTCAACATCACCTCTCCCTTCGGGCACTACTGGTGTTCAAACCCCAGTGCTGCATTCTACCCCCCATCCTCTGTACTCCTTAGAATTTAGCCCCAAACAGTGCAAATAAATAAAAAAAAAAACCCCTCTATAGGTCGGTGCATTAAATAAAAGAGAAAGAAAAAACACGGGTTTGGGTTTTCCTGAAAGGGAAAATTTGCCCCTGGGAACCTTGTGCCTGCAGGCAAAAAATTACCTGTCAGCACTCCCCAAATGCTTTAAAATAAAAAAAAATTTTCTTTTACTAAGAGAGGAAACCTTTGGTGATGTCATCCCCCCTGGGCCCACATGATATGCAATTCAAAGAAATCACACACGCCCCCTTTTCTAGCTGGAGCGGGAAAGGTATGAAATGATTTCCCGGGGCAAAACCCCTTTGAGAGGAGGAGGGGGATTTCGTCAAAGGGTAAAAAATTCCCTTTTCAAATACCAAGGACAAACCCCTTATTTTTTCAGACATATTTCCCAAATTGGGGGGCCTGGACAAAGGCACGGTTTGATGTTTTGGCCCCTTTTAAATTTAATAAAGGGAGGATCGTGCCCCCTTTCGCTCAGTTTTTATAATCTAGACTGATTGTAAGGGGGCCCACAGGGAAGGGCGATTGATTATCTGTTAGCAACTATTCAAAATGTCATAAATAGACCAAAATTGGGGAAAATTTCCCAAAAATATTCACCAAATTTTTTAGCTATTTAAAATTTTTTATAATAAAAATTTAAAGGAATATAAAAAGTTAAAATTTAAAATTTTTTTTCATTTTGTTAAAGGACAAAATTTTCAACACCTACTTTAAAAATAACTTTTCCCCTGAAATGATTATAAAAAAATTTTGCCTCCAGGGAAAAATTCCTTTAAAGGGGGTTTTCCCCCCTAAAAGAGTTTTCATAGGAAAGCGAAAAGAAATACTCCCGTCACCTTCCCGGCAGACCCGACGTAAAATTTTCATACAGCTCTGTGGTGTAAATTTAACTCTTTTTTTTTCAGTTCTAATTAATTTTAGAAATTTGCCAGAAGTTCTCTGAAACTAAAAGCAGGAGTTTTTATCTGACCCTCAAACAAAAGGCCCCAATTAGGTTGTTTTCTTTAGATAAATCAAGTTTTTTACTGCTGCCCAGTAAAAGGAAATTGGGACCGTGTGATGACCCTCACTGCTATCACATAAAAACAAACAGCAGGGGGGGAGCGTCCAAAAGGGCGGTTACTGAGGGGAAAAAATAGCCCCGGGAGGGATTTTAAATTTACTTGTATCTCCCTTTAAAAAAAACAGATGAACAAAGCAAAATCGGGAAAATGTCTTTAATTTTTTGTTCCCTACAATTTTTAAAGCTATTTTTTGTAGCGAGACAACCCCCTTTTAAATAGGGGTAAAAAAACTAGTAAAAAATTCTTTTAGGAAAAAACTCTGAGGACCTTTTTGGGTGTGTTCACACGGCTTGTTGGGTCTGTGTGAACATATGCTTTTTGGGTGTGTATTTGGGTCTGTCTAGATGGACCCAAACACACATCTACTGTGTTTCCCCGAAAGTAAGACAGCGTCTTACATTCTTTTTACCCCCAAAAATCCCCCCGATGTCTTAAAATTTCGGGGTATTCTTTTTATTTGGGGGTATATGGCCCCCTACGCCCGGGAATAGGCAGGGATATGTCCCCCATAAGCAATTTTAGGGAGGTATAGGCCCCATAGGCCCGGGTTTTAAAAGGGCCCCCCAGGCAGGGAAAGGGGGGCCCGTAAGGGAGTAAGGGGAAACTTAGGGAGGTATAGGGGGGAGGTATAGGCAGCGTAGGGAGGTATAAACAGCTGTAGGCAGGTATAGGGGGGCTGTAGGCAGGTAATGCAGCTGTAGGCAGATAGGCAGTATTTAAAGGAGGTATAGGCAGCTGTAGGGAGGTATGGCAGCTGTAGGCAAAATAAAAAACAGCTGGAGGCAGGTAAAAGGCCGGGTTAGGCAGGTAAGGCAGCTGTAGCAGGGATAAGGGAGGGGGGAGGCAATAAATAAAAAAAAAAAACAATCACTTACCGGAAACCCTGCTGCTCCCCTCTCCCCCCGGGTCTCCCCGGGTCTGCTCTATCTTCTTCTCGGCACAGGGGGTGCATCAACAGGCCCCGCACGCACGTGATGACACAACCGGGCCCGTGCCGGGGGCTCCGGCAGGGCCCCCAGTCTGCGGCCGGGCCCGGGGCCACTGCGGAGCAGGGGGCGCTCGCTCCCGTGCCCCGCAGTGGAAACCCCTTCACCGGGGGGGGGGGGGGGGGGGGGGGGGGGGGGGGGGGGGGGGGGGGGTGGGGGGGGGGGGGGGGGGTTTTTTTTTTTTTGGGGGGGGGGGGGGGGGGGGGTGGGGGGGGGGGTTTCCCCGGGTACCGCTTCATTATATCGCTCCCAGGACCGGCATAACTGGCGTCCCTTCGGCCCCCAGGCCATCGAGCTGGCCCATTTAGCTCCAGACAACGTACAGTTTACTACGTCTCATACTTTCGGGGTACTCTTCACATTAGTCGACTCCCTAAATCCCCGCTACGTCTTACTATCGGGGGTGTCTTACTATCGGGGAAACACGGTAACAATGAGCAATGTAAAACACGTATCGGCGTTCACACAAGTGGTCTCCGATGCGTGTCTCATTGCGTCTTTCGGATCTGTTCCAAGAATTTTCATGTCAATTCTTGGTCCGAAAGACGCAGCAGGAGCCCTATAACAAGGGTGCGATCCTGCTGCAGCCAACACGCATCAAAACACTCAGTTGCGTGTTGGATCCGATCGACGCTACATTTTTGGGTCCAACACGGACCCGAAATTGTATCCAAAAACGCCGGGTGAACATACCCTCAGTTGCGGTGCCTTTATAAAACAGGTGCTTTATGCAGATGATGTCACCTATTGATGTGACCTTCACCCTGTTCCCATCAGCAATTCCTATGGCACAAAAGCATTGTAGATGTGATCTCTCTTGGCTGGTGGTCCAGGGAGTTTGTAAGGGCAATCAAACCCAAACCTAATGTTAGTAATGTTCTGCTTAATTGGGTTTGCAGACAGGTGAAGGTACAAGCCAAACACCAAAAGTAAAGATAAACTTCTTTTATTTATGTAGAACTTTTTATCAAAATGTATTTTCATTAGTTGAAAAAAAACCCCCAGAAATTAATTCAATCCAGATCCCAAAATTATTTTAGACTACAAACGTATTCATATGACAACACTCTACACTGACTGATTCAGGCTCCAGATCAAACCCCTAAAATGAATCAGATGCCAGACAGGACTCCTAAAATGAATCAGATCCCAGACAGGACTCCTAAAATGAATCAGAACCCAGTTCAGACCCCATCCCAGCTACTAATGCTAGAATAGACCACTCAAAATAATCAGACTTTAGTCCAGACTCTTAAAGGGGTTGTCTCACTACAAGGATTGTTTTTATGTTAAAGATCTTTCAAAAACAAGTCACTTTGTAATATGTGTCCATTAATGGTGTCCTACCTATTCCTAGATATTCCCTCTTGTATGGGCTGTATCAGGTGGCTCTAGCTAAAGACCTGTTCAATCTCTCCTGATAGGCTGCCAGCACTGGTAGCTATAGCTACAGAGCTGGTGTCCCCGGCAGCTCATCACTACAGGTCAGTAGTAGCCAGTAAATAAAACCGAGAAAACAGGACTGAGGTGAGATGAATCAATGTAGTGAGACAACCTTTTATAATTAATCACACTCAGACCATCATGTAAAATTAATTTAGATCTCAGAATATACCCCTAAAAAAACCAGACCCTACAATAGACTCCTAAAATTAATAAGAAGTAAGCCCCGATTCCTGAAATAAATCTGACCCCAGACCAGATCATTAAAAATAATTCAAATCCTGGTCTAGCCCCTAAAATGAATTCAGATGGCATAATAGACGCATGAAATTAATCTGACCTTAGTCAAAACTCCTACAATCAGACCCCAGGCCAGCCTCTAAATTGTATTCTGACGCCAGCATAACCCCCTAAAATTTATCAGACCTTTGTCCAAAATCTTAAAATTACTCAGACCCTTGAAATTAATTCGGACCTCAAACCAGCCTCTGAAATGAATTCAGACGCCAGAATAACCCCCTAAAATGAATTACGCCTCAGTCTAGAGTCCTTACAATTAAGTCAGAGCCATAAAATGCAGTCTGATGCCAGAATAGACCATGAACATTAATCAGACCTTTGTCCAAAATCCTCAAATGACTTAGACACTAGACCAGACCTTAAAATTAATTCAGACCCCAAGTCAGCATCTAAAATAAATTCAGATGCCACAATAGACACCTCAGTCCCACTCCCATTTCCTCTTCAGGTGCTGCTGCATATCCTAACCCTGGCCACTATCAGGACCTTGTAGCTCTCTTCTTGACTGCAGACTTGCTATCATTGATGGATTGCAGAAGACATTGCCTTCCAACAGCAGGTTTTGGGGAGGATGTCCAGTCACCTGGTTTGGATACAGAGCATAGTATGTCTGCTGAGTACCTTTGCTACAAAGCTCGTCAAGTGAATTTCCACCTTTCATTTTTTTTTTTTTTGTAATGATACTGGCAGACTCCAAACCACCCATTAACCAAACAGGAAAATTTACCAGCAGTCACAAGATGTAATTATACAAAGTGTGCATCAGTCAAAAACAAGAAACTCACCGCTAGTTGATTTGGCAAATGGACAGCAGGCAATGGCGCCAGGTATGTGGTTGGTGGAGATTCCATATAGAAGTTCAATCCACTAACTGTCCCTAAAATCTCTCCTAAACCTAGCCCTATAGCTGTCCCTGATGCTAGAACCTCTATTCCTGAATCTGACCTTAGAGCAATCCCTAAAAATGTCCCTAAACTACAACTGACTTTAATACAGAAAGTGGCTCAAGGATCCAGAGATTTCCTGGGCAGAACACAGTAGAAACTGCACAACAATATGTTAAAACTTGACATAATCAAACAAGACCATAGATTTCAATAAACAATAGCTTGATATATCAGCAACAGACAAGAGACCTTGCAGACTATCATAGTCACTGAGCTTTGTAGAGGTTAGGAGTACACTAATGAGTTCCAGGTGTGCAACCAGGTCAGTTGACATGCAAGGATTCAAAACACGCAAAAAAGATATAACATAAAACATTCAACTGATCCAGTAGACCAGAGAGGATGAAATGGGAAGAGAATTCCCAACATCCGTAACAAATTTCAATTCAATTAAGGTACAACACTACAGCTTAAGGGTATGTTCACACAGCTTATTTGGGCGCGCATTTCGGCGCGTATTGCGATTTAGGCTATGTTCACACGGGGTAATTTCGGCGCGCATTTCAGCGTTCTCAAAGAGAACTATGGATTACGCCTCCTCTCCCTGCTCGTACAATACGATCAAATTGTACGCGCGGGGAGATAAGTGACATGCAAAAGAGTCACGAGTAATGCATGTCTATGAGGCCGGCTGGCTGCCGCCCCCCCTGTGCCGCGGGATCAGCGCGAGCTCCCAAGTCACGTGATGTACTGCGGTGCATACTGTACGTGCCACAGTACATTGTGTGAAAATAGCCTTATACACTGAGTAATGCGTGCCACAATTACGGTAATTCATAGCTCTTATAGAGAGCTATGGATTACGCGTTGTCCCCCCCGCAGCGATTACACGCAGCAAACAATGCATGTCAATGGGGCCAGCGGGCTGCCACCCCCACTCACCCGTGCTTTGGAAATACGCGCTGATCCAAAACGCCCGGCGTATTGTGGCGTGTATTATAAGCGTCGCAATAAATCGTGTGAACATACCCTCTGGCTATGTTCACACGCTTAATTGTGGGACGTATTTCGCCCGCAATTACGTGTGTACGGGGGCGGGGCGGGGTGGGGGCGGGGCATGGGGGCCGGCAGCCCGCCGGTCCCATAGACACGCATTATTCTGGGCGCATATACGCCGTGAATAATTGACATGTCACTTCTCTCCCCGTATTGTGCGAGCAGGGAGAGGAGACGTAATCCATAGTTCTCTATGAGAACTGTGGATTACCGTAATGACTGGGATGTATTTCAGCCCGTAATTCGCGCAGTACGACGCGAATTTAGGGCTGAAATATGTCCCAGAATAAGCCGTGTGAACATAGCCTTAGAGGTATGTGGCGTACCACACCCGGGATCCCTGCAGAGGAGAGAGAGAAGAAAGACTAAGCATGTGTGTCCAACTCATTACATGTCCTGAGGTGGACACAGTATAGCTATATAAAAGAAAAAGCATGTGGCGCTATACAAACATGATTCTTGGAATATCCAACGATGTGAGCATTTTTATAAATACATTTAAATAGAAAAACTGTTCATAATTTGGGTCTGCATTAAAATACTGTATAACCAATGGAACGACCCTGTTATGGAATGCTCCCCCCTTTAAAAAATAGCAGATTAATTATAATTAACTACTGGGGGGGGGGAGCAAATACTTTTTACATTACTGAATACTGAATATTTTACACTCTGATTACAGGATTCAGCAAAATCAGCAACTAACTCTATGAGGAGCGTGCCAACAACACAGCAAAATGCACTTCAGAGACGATTGCCAACGTGATGCTCTCCTATGCATTCTGCCATTAATCACTTGCCGGCTTTCCAGGTCACCGGTTAATCAAGAAAACAGCAAAGTCATGGAAACCTTCCTCCACGTAACGCAATGCACTGGATAAACTTGCCGTCACCAGCGCCTTATTATACATACTGCATTGCAATATCATAAGTTCACTATGAGGACGGCACCAGGAAACAGGAAATCCCGACTCTATTGTTTACAATCAAGTTTCTGGAATTAAAATAAACCGACAAGTGGAGAGAGTGACACGACTGTGAATCCATCTGCTCCCGAAAGCGCCTTACCAGGGGGGCCGGAACCTTTCTTCCCTCCGTATTTGACAATAAGAACCAGAAAAGTAGAATTTAATGTACCGCTAATTAAAAAAAAAACTGAACACAGGGAACACAAAGGACAGACCTAGGGATAATAAAAGATTAACTCGAAACGCGTGTCAGTGGGAAGCCTAATTGGAAAGGGCAAAAGTATTCGGCCTTGTGCCACGGCAGGTATTCTGTTTTGTTGAATTATTCATGTGACAGGACATAGAGATACTGCTCAGAGACTACACACTGTGTTAAAAGCGTCTCTGACGCGATCGCTCATGGGGTGAGGGACAGTGAACGGGGGAAATGAAGGCTGAATATCCCACCGAAAATTGTTTCCTTTTTTTTTAGGATGATAAATAGCTCTAAAAAGAAAAAACTAAATTAAAGGAACATAAAAAAACCAAGTAGTCCAGCTCACCTGTTGATGGAGCTCCCGGAAGGCTGGAAGCACCATCTTTAAACCTCAAAGGAAAAAGAGAGTTGTATCCAGCATTCTCCAATAAAAATACAGACTTTATTGCAGCATTATAGCAGAAGCAGTGAGACAAACTAAAATACGCAGGTGCCCATAATAATTTATGCTATAACTAAGGGTGCTTGCTGCCTGAAACGTGTATCCAATATCAGCAGCACACTACTAAGACTAGTTATCAAAAAGAACATAGGAATTTTTGGAAAGGCATTTCTGCTACTTAGAATACATTAAACATTTTTGAGGTTCTTAATTTACATTTTTGATCAAAGCTGCTTAAGCCCACCTGCTGGGCCAAAGGGGCGGGGCCTGACATAAAGACCCAAACACAGATGTCACGCTCCTCCCCTTTAAGCCTTTAAGCCTTGCACTAGGAGTAATAAGTTGTATCCATTTTTCCTGTACTGTTCCTTGAAATTTTACAGGAAAAATAGAGTTGTATCCAGCGTTTTCCTAGAAAAATACAGAGTTTATCGCAGACAAACGAACGGACGCTTACGCGTTTCAGAAAACAATATTTGGTTATGCACATCCAAAACACTTTTTTGGAAAAAATAAGAATAGGTGCACACTGGTGTGGCAGTAATATACAAACACAACCCAATATCAGCAGCACACTATTAACAATAAATCAAAAGGCACATAGGAATTTTTGGAAAAAGCCTTTCCGCTACTTAGAATACATTAAACATTTTTGACGTTCTTAGTTCACATTTTTGATCAAAACTGTTTAAGCCCACCTGCCAATCAGCAAGGCGACCTCTATAGTCCCCGGAGTCGATTGCTAAGGTCTTAGCAAGCGACTTGAGGCCTTAACAACCGGCTTAACAACCGACTGGAGTCCGCGGAGTCGATTGCTAACTCTTATCAACTGACTTGTCTTGAGGCCTTAACAACCGGCTTAACGACTGTTAGCGACTTCACACGCAGTAAATTATGTGTCCCCCAGTGAAGGTAAAAGGGTCCCCCAGTAAGTTATACGTCCCCCAGTAGGTGGTTATATACTTTATATATCTCCCGGTAGGTGTGTAGTTTATATGTCCCCCACAGGTAATAGGCAGGTTATGTATCCCCCAGCAGGTATATGGGCAGGTTATGTATCCCCCAGCAGGTATATGTGCAGGTTATGGATCCCCCAGCAGCTATATGAGCAGGTTATGGATCCCCCAGCAGGTATATGGGCAGGTTATGTATCCCCCAGCAGGTATATAGGCAGGTTATGGGTCCCCATGCTGGTATAGGGCAGGTTATGGATCCCCCAGCAGGTATATGGTCAGGTTAGGGATCCCACAGCAGGTATATGGCCAGGTTATGGATCCCCCAGCAGGTATATGGGCAGGTTATGGGTCCCCTAGCAGGTATATGGGCAGGTTATGGATCCCCCAGCAGGTATATGGGCAGGTTATGGGTCCCCTAGCAGGTATATGGGCAGGTTATGGATCCCCCAGTAGGTATATAGGCAGGTTTAAGTCCCCCAGCACACATGGGTAGGTATATATGTCCCCCCAGCAGTATATAGATAGCTTATAGGTCCCCCAGCAGGTATATAGATAGCTTATAGGCTCCACAGAACATGTATATATAGGTAGCTTATAGGCCTCACAGCACATATATAGGTAGATTATAGCTCCTCCCTACACGTATATAAGTAGATAATAGCCCCTCCCTGCACATATTATAGTAGATAATAGTCCCCTGCACATTTAACAGTAGATAATAGGACCCCCCTGAACATATGACAGAAGATAAGCCCCCCCCCTGCACATATAACAGTAGATAAACGCCCCCCCCCCTGCACATATAACAGTAGATAATAGGCCCCCCCTGCACATATAACAGTAGATAATAGGCCCCCCCTGCACATATAACAGTAGATAATAGCCCCCCCTGCACAATAACAGTAGTTTTAATAGGCCCCCCCTGCACATATAACAGTAGATAAAAGCCCCTCTCCCTGCACAAATAACAGAGATAATAGGCCCCCTCTACACATATAACGGTTGATAATGGCCCCCCCTGCACATATAACAGTAAAATAATAGCCCCCCTCCCTGCACATAAAACAATAGAAAAATAGCCCCCCCCTGCACATCTAACGGTAGATAATAGGCCCCCCCTGCACATAAAAACGTAGATAATAGGCCCCCCCCTGCACATATAACAGTAGATAATAGCCCCCCCTGCACATATAACAGTAGTTTAATAGGCCCCCCCTGAAACATATAACAGTAGATAATAGCCCCCCCTGCACATATAAACAGTAGATAAATAGCCCCCCCTGCACATATAACAGTTAAAATAGGCCCCCCCCTGCACATATAACATAGATAATTGCCCCCCTCCCTCCCACTTTATACATTTAGATAATAGGCCACCCCTGCACTATATAACAGAAATAAAATGGGGGCCCCCCTGCACATATAACAAGTAGATAAAAAGGCTCCCCTGCACAATAACAGTAGATAATAGGCCCCCCTGCACATAAAACAGTAGATAATAGGCCCCCCTGCACAAATAAACTTAGATAATCGCCCCCTCCCTGCACATAGACCAGTAGATAATAGGTCCCCCTGCACATATAACAGTAAAATAATGGGGCCCCCCTGCACCATATAACAGTAGATAATAGCATCCCTCCCTGCACATATGACAGTAGATAATAGCCCCCCCGGCACATATAACAGTAGAAATAGGCCCCCCCTGCACATTATAACAGTAGATAATAGCATCCCTCCCTGCACATATAACATTAGATAATAGGCCCCCCCTGCACATATAACAGTAGAAAATTTAGGCCCCCCCTGCACATATAACAGTAGATAATGGGCCCCCCCTGCACATATAACAGTAGATAATAGCATCCCCCCCTTGCAAAATATAACAGTAGATAACAGCCCCCCCCCCTTTCACATATAACAGTAGATAATAGGCCCCCCTGCACATATAACATAGAATAATAGGCCCCCAGTATGAATAGAGTACCCGCGAGCTCTCTGCTCCGCCAAGCATTTAACTGAAAGTGCCCCAGGGGACGCACAGACATGTTAGTTCCCGCCACCCGCTGCCGTCGCCAAGGTCCTAAGCCGATAGTTTAGCGACTGGTAACGGCTTAGGACCCTAACGATCGGCGGTGGTGGCGGATAGCGGCGGCGCTGGGGACTAGACCTCTATACAGATGGGAACCTACACTAACGTTACCTCTCTTAGTGCCTGATAAGACCTCCACATTTTAAGGAGAGAAGACTCCAGCTACAAAGGTACTCTGTTTTTTTGCACTCTACCCACCTGCCCAGGCTTTTAAATCAATGCAAAGAGGGGGCAGCCACTCCCCCATATTAAAACTCTAGAAAACAATATTTGGTTCTGCACTCCACCCACCTGCACAGGCTTTTAAATTAATGCAGAGAACCTTGTAGCTGGAGTCTTCTCGCCCTGAAATGTGGAGGTCTGAAGAGACACCAGGAGAGGTAACATATAGTGTAGGTTCCCCCCCTGTATTGAGGTCCCTTTGCTGAATGGCAGGTGGGCTTAAGCAGTTTTGATCAAAAATGTGAACTAAGAACCTCAAAAATGTTTCATGTATTCTAAGCAGACATGCTTTTTCCAAAAATTCCTATGTGCCTTTTGATTTAGTGCTAATAGTGTGCTGCTGAAATTGGATTGTGTTTGTATATTACTGCCACACCAGTGTGCACCTATGATCATTTTTTCCAAAAAAGTGTTTTGGATGTGCATAACCAAATATTGTTTTGTGAAACGCGTAAGCGTCCGTTCGTTTGTCTGTGATAAACTGTATTTTTCTAGGAAAACGCTGGATACAACTCTATTTTTCCTGTAAAATTTCAAGGAACAGTACAGGAAAAATGGATACAATTTATTACTTAAAGGGGAGGAGCTTGACCTCTGTGTTAGGGTCTTTATGTCAGTCCCCGCCCCTTTGGCCCAGCATTAACATATCAGTTATGTTAGAATGGTACGATGAGCCCATTGGGACCCGCACCAGACCTCACATGTGTCCCTTGTGTTAATAAACTTACTATATTGCCTCAAAAAAGCTTCTCTCTGGTTTCCAATTGCAATGTTAGGCTACAACTTCAATAATAATCTGTTGTTAGTTGTATCATAAAAGATCTGTATTTGGACGAGTTGTAAAGGAAAAACTATAGGAGTGTATACATACACATAAAAAAACTACGTATTCTCCCAATGAACCATAAGTGTCCTTCTTTGAACATCCAAAAAGTAGGAAGGTATGCTGTACCCATTGCTAGAATGGAAGAACACAAGAAGAGTTTGTATGAAGCAGAGGTTGAGTATACGCCGGACACAGGGGCAACTGATATTAGCCTTAGAGGTTAGAGGGGTTTTGCCAAGAAGTGAGTTCCTTACCTAACAGGCTGATACTCCCCTCTTGAGGCTTGAAAAAAGGGGCGTTGTTTTTTCTGTGTTTAAAAAAACAAGTAACCTCCTCTTTGATGTCATCGCTCCACCTCCCATGCACGCTCCTGATATTCAGTCTCTGTAGTTGAGTAAACATTGTTTGGATAATCCACAGGGGAGAACTGTATTATGCACAGGAGAGAAGATAAGCTCAGAGCAGGCAGCATTCTTTCATTTGTTCACAAATTGATGCGGGGGAGGGGCTGAACAGGGAGCCAGGGAGTGTCTCATGTTTACTCAGATAATTACATTACAACCCGTGGATTCTCCATACAAAAGACACAGGATCTTTTCGCTCCAGTCCCTTCAAAGCTTGTTCATGTTCCTTGCCATCAGATAAGAAGTGCAAACAACAAAAGGGAGGCCAGATCAGCTCCTTTCAGCTCCTGGTCGTGTCTTATGTAAACTGTCAGGAAACTAAGGGCATGTAAGGAAGGCTGTAGCTCTCACAAGCTTCACCTTTTTTAATGACATATACTTAGAAAAGTGATTGAATTCCCATTTTGGAGGAACCCATGTCAACATTAGATCGTGGGAAAAAACCCTTTTAAGGGGCCCACTGAGATGCAAGAACAAATTTATTTTCTAGGAAATATGAAGTTAGTGACTTTCTACTATCTTGCACTACTATGTGTTTCTTTATATACTGTATAATGGTGTCATTAAAATCTTTAAAGCAGGCCTGCATAACATACGTTACCCCACCCCCAAACACACGGTACCACTTTTTTGATGGTGGGGAGTTCCTGGGTGAGCCAGAGGTTGAGGTCCCAGGTGGGGTCGGGGCCGGAGGTGTAAAGAAAAGCTCCAGGTCCCCAATGCAAAATCTATAAACTGGCCCCCACTTAACTTTTACAATTTAAAATAATGGTGTCCTCTTATGTGAGAGAATGGAATTTGGGCCCTCTGAGGCTCCAGGGCCTGGTAGTGAGCGCTACCTCTGCACCCCCTATAGTCGGGGCTCCCAGAAAGGACCCAGGTGGTCCGGCACTCATTTCCTGCAATGTTGTTAAGATCTGCTTTAAAGGGGAAGAAAATTCATCTGAAATGGGACCTGGGTGGGGGATAAAAGGAAAAAAAAAAAGTGACACTTACCTATTTGTCCTATGCCGCTCAGCTTCGGAGCTCTCTCTGGGACATGCTCCACTTTGCTCTCTATTCACTCACTTTACAGCTCAAGCCACTAGTGTGTGTTGGGAATAGAGCCCAGGGCCCCTGGCAAGAGTGCTGCCAATACTGTGACCCTGGAAAAAGGAAAATAATATTTTTAATCTTAGAAGTTCCCTCCATTCTGGATCGCGCCACTCCAGTCATGTGATCGTCACGCAATGAGGTGCCAGCCACAATGACATCACTCCGCATGACCACAGCAGTGCTTCATCCATAGTGATGTATTGTCCCCAGGTGGCGACTGACATGCGTGGTAAGCTAGCATAATGCCCTTATTAATAGCGTGTCATCATACTGGGGTGGCAGGGATGCATCGTAGCTGACCATATGGATCCACAGTGGATATACTCTCCATGTCTTTAATCGGAATACCGCTTTAAGAACACAAAATTCAGAGTGGAGCCAAATTGTTATGACCACTTCGGACTTTCTACGTCGGCAGTGCATGACTTATGAAGGAAGTCACGTGGTTATTTCTTTTTGTAGGTGTATAAGGTGTGCGATAGGCCGTCTGCACACATATTCCTTATTGCTGTCATGGGTAGAAGGGGCGATTTATCAGAGTTGTAAAGAGGGATGGTTGTATTTCTGAAACTGCACAGTTTGGGACCTGTTGGCGACTGCTGTGGTGAAAGTGTATAATGAATGAAGAAAAGACACCATTGTGAATAAGAAATATAGAAACTGTGGAGAACCATGTGCCACTGATGTGAGAGGTGAACGTCGGCTATGAAGATGCGCAAAGGTGGACAACACGCTACAGTGGAGAAACTCACCACCAAATTGATCCAGGAGCATCCAGACATGTGTCTAACACAACAGTTCAGTGAACCCTCCTGTGTATAGGACCCCGGAGCAGGCAGATGTCACTGCACCTCTGCTAACCCTACTGTGTATGGGGCCCCCGAGCAGACAGATGTCAGTGCCCCCTCTGATAACCCTACTGTGCAGGGGCCCCGGTTTAGACGGATGTCACTGCACCTCTGCTAACCCTACTGTGTATGGGGCTCCAGAGCAGACGGATGTTACTGCACCTCTGCTAACCATACTGTGTATAGGACCCCAGAGCAGACGGATGTCACTGCACCTCTGCTAACCCTACTGTGTATGGGGCCCCGGAGTAGACGGATGTCACTGCACCTCTGCTAACCCTACTGTGTATGGGGCCCCGGAGTGGGCGGATGTCACTGCCCCTTGGGCAAAACTATGTGAAATGGGGCCCGGGGGGACAGATGTCCATGCCCCTTTGGGCAACCCCTATGGGGTATGGGGCCCTGGGCAGAGGGATGTCATTTGCACCTCTGCAAACCCCCTCTGGGGTAGGGGGGCCCCGGAGAAGACGGATGTCGTGAAACCTCTGCAAAACCCTACTGTGTTTTGGGGCCTGGGAAAGGAAAGACGGATGTCACGCACCTTGTTAACCCTACTGGGTATGGGGGCCCCGGAGCGGGATGTCACTGCAGCCTCCCAAACCCCTACTGTGTAGGGGGCCCCGGGAAAGGAAGATGGATTTTCATGTCCATCGCAAAACCCTACTGGTATGGGGACCTGGAGCAGGGGGAAATGTCACTGAACCTCTGCAAAACCCAAATGTGTATGGGGCCCACGGGGGAAGACCGGAAATGTCACTGCAGCCATGCAACCCTACTGTGTAGGGGCCCTGGAGCAGAGGGGAGGGGTACTGCTTTTTCTGCTAAACCTACTGTGTATGGGGCCCCCAGAGGACGGATTTCACTGCACCTCGCAAAACCCTACTGTGTAGGGGGCCCCCGAGCAGAGGGGATGTCACTGAACCTTGCAAACCCTATTTGTTTTGGGAAAGCCCCGCAGAGAGGATGTCCCCTGCTTTTCCCTAACCCTAATGGGGTTATGGGGCCCCGGGAAACCCAGTGGATTTTTACGCTTCTCTGAAAAATTTACTGTGTATTGGACCCCTTTGGAGCAGACGATGTAAACTGCACCTCTCCCAAACCCCTACTGTGTATGGGGCCCCGGGGAGCAGAGGGGTTTGTCACTCCCACCTCTGCAAACCCCTACTTTTGGTATGGGGGCCTGGGCCCACGAGGGTCACTGCACCCTGCTAACCCTACTGTGTTTGGGGCCCCCGGGGGCAAAAACGGAGGGTAAACTCCCATCTCTGCTAACCCCATGTGTTGGGGCCCCCGGGGGGACAGATGTCACTGTCCTTTTGTAACCCAAACTGGTAGGGGGCTCCGGGAAGAAAGGGGTTCACTGAGATTTTTTTTTTCGGGCCCTCGACAGTTTTTCCTTGGGGGGAAAATGTTAAATTTTCCCAGTAAACCAGTTTGAGAGAGTGCGAGAGGATAAACCCCAAAATTTTTAAAAAAACCCTTTCCCCCCAATCACTCCTCAGAACTTGTAACAAAAATGGTCATATGAAAAAAACCATGGTGGGAAAATAGAAAAATTGGGGCAAAATTTTTGTCCTTTTTCACTTAGAGGTTTTTTACTTTTTCTTGCCAGTGGTTTAGACATTGGTTTGGCGGTGTGTTGGGGTTATTTTGAGGGCAAAACCAAATTTACACTGTTAAAACAAGCTGTACATGATTACTTTACATTGTATCAAAGTGTTTTTATCTTCAGTGTTGTCCCCAGTGAAGACTGACACTTGAGGTAACTTCTGTAACACAATTTTTAAACACCCCCGCATGCCAAATGGGCCATGTATTTGGGGGTTTTTATGGGGGCCAGAGCAGCCTTTGCACCCCCTTTGCGTGCTAGATCTCTATCCCTCATAGCTATGTCTCTTTCTCAATAAAAACAGCTATTTTTGGAGGAAAAGGGGGGATAAATTTAAAATTTTTTTTAGGGTATTTGGGGTTTATAGGAAGTTATGTACCTATGACAATCCTTTTTTGGGCCCCACGTAAGGGGCTAGTTATTGTTTGTGGTCACAGATCAGATGCAAAAAACAGTTGAATGAATTCATGTTTTAGACATTTTTTCCCATTTTTTTTTTTTTATTTTTTTGGGGAAAGTGTTCTTTAACATTTTGCTGAATGCTCTTTACAATCTTTTGTTTTTCTAAACCCCAAACCGGGGTTCTGCAAGGAGGCCCAAAATTTAAACTCTGCTGCCCCCCTTCAGGTATAACACTCAAAAAGCAAGACCAAGGGGTTTCCCCGTTTTTCCCGTGTGGGTTTCTGTCCCCGAGCCAAAAGGAGCATAGAGGATTGGGGTTTTAAAGGGCAGGGAAAATTTAGGGGCCCCTTTGGGGGGAAAATTAGGTTGGGCCCCCTATTTAAAAACGCATGGAGGAGTGCAAATTGAATTCATCAAGGTATTGTTGTGTGAACAAAAAGGGTATAAAAGGGGTTTTTCCCCTCAAAGATCAGCTTTAAAAATCCCAGGGGGGGAAAGGGAAATTGGGAAGGGCCCCTTTTCAAAATAAATTTGTCTTTTGAATTTTTCCTTTTTTCTTTAGATAAGAAGAAATTTTTTCTGCTTGGTGCACACAGGTTTTTTTATGGTTTTCCTGGGCCCTAATCTGCTATATGGGTTTTGAGCAGAGAGCAGGGGGGTGACGTCCCCCTAGACTAAGCTTACTCCAGAGGGAAAACTCAAAAAAATTTTAAAAAGATTTTGCTTTGTTTATAGATTTCAGTGAAGTAAATAAAATTTTTTGATCCCTTTCTTGATTGTGTAAGGTTTTCCCCCTGACAAAACATGAAAAAAATCTATAAATTTTTAAGGGGGAGGTTAATTTTAACATTGAGAGGGTTTGAAAATTTAAAAATAAAATCCAGAAAAACCAAAATTGTTTTAAAGTATAAAAAGTATTTGGGATTTTGCAGTGAGAAATAAAATATTTGATCCCCTCCCAAACCCTTAAGAATTTCTCTCTACGACCAAGGGTTTGGGGTTCCTAATCAAATCGTTTCCTGTTTTTAAAAGACCCGCTGTTTAAAAAAGTCACCTTAAAAAAAGATCCGGGGCAGACTCAAATTTTTTCAATTAAAATTCTAAACTCAACAAATGGGCAAGACTAAAGAGCTTTTTAAGGTTTTAGGGACCCAAAATCATAGACCCCGCCCCAAAAAATGGAAAGGGCTACAAAAAACCCTAAGTAAAAAGTGGGTGGGGAAGGGGGGAAAAACTGTTGGTGCAAAAAGTAAAAAAAATGGGGAAAAAAATACAAAATGGGCTGTCAATCGACATCGATCTGGGGCACCATGGGAAAATCTCACCTCGTTTGGGGGATCCTTTAAATTTGGGAAATTTTAAAAAGACAAAAACCCAAAAAAACCCTATGACCACATTTTGATTCCTGTTGATTTCAAGTACACCCTTGTGCTGGAGGACTAACACAAAAGGAAAAATACTTATGATATAGTAGCAATGAACAACCAGGACAGGAGGGGGGGTGTCCATCTAAACCTCATGGAAGAAGGCTAATGGGCATAGTCTGAAACCAAAGCTGGCCCCGCCCCCAGGAGCATTTTTTGCATTCATGCATTACAGGGCCCAAAAAACACCTTTTTAATTTCCCAAAATTTAAAATAAACCCCGCCCCAAATTTAAAAAGTTTAAAAAACCCCAATTTAGCAAATTTTAATAGTTTTTATAGCAGCTTTTTTTTCTGACCATTTAGTTCTTATGAACATTAATGTCTTATTATGGTGTTCAGAGTTCAGTTTTTCAGATACACAGGAGCATATCTCCTGCTCAGAACTAACTGCCACAAATGGGATGAGCTTACTGTATAAAGTTTATCCCATTGAATTACTTAAAACAAAATCTACAGGAAAAAACTCCCCCTAGTTGTTTTTCTGAAGGCGCCAGGAATGTATTTTTTACTTCTGTAAAAAGGTGTTGGAAAGGGAAAAAAAGCAGCTTTTTGGGCTATGTGTCAGGGCAAGTGGGCTGTGGGGGGAGTGCCCAAAAAAGAAAATATTTTTTCTTTGTGGATTAAGAAAAAATATCCTTAAAGGGGTTGTCTCACTACATTGAGCCATCACCTAAATCCCATTTTTCCCTTTGGTTTTAAATTTTAAAATTAGGGGCCCTTGTTTACTGGGGTTTTACTAGGCTGCAGTAGAAGGGCCCGGTCTGTAGGATTTGCAACCAGTGCTGGGGAGCCTTCGGAGAGATCGAACAGGTCGGGGCTATAGGGGACCCGAGGAGCTGATGAAACCCATACAAAAAGGGGAGTTTAGGAATAGGGTAGGACCAAAGTTAATGGGGGCAAAATATTGCAAAGTGAATTGTTTTTGCAAGGGTCCCTTTAAAATTTAAAAAAATTTTCCTTGTAGTGGACAACCCCTTTAAGTGAGGAGACTGTTTATATATGACAAACCTGGAAAGACTTTCTCCTTTCCGGTTCCCGTTTTTCCCATCGTAAAATTTCCCTTTTTATTATTCTCCCCCCTTTTTTGGGCTCAAAAAAGGGGCTCTATTTCCCCCCCCAAACCCCCTTTTAAAAGACCTATCAATAATGCTCAAAAGGCCCCCAAAAATTTCCCCGGGCCTGCAAACTACAGCCCCGGGGAATAACCTTTGACTCTTCCCTGCCCTTCAACCAGAAATCCAAGTTCTTACCACCTCCTGCTGTCTTCAACATATTTCTCAAATTCACTCTTTTTTGAACTTTTCCTGCAATTAAACTTCATCCCTCATTATCTCCCACCTAGACTACTGCAACATCCATCTCCATGGCCTCCCATCCAACACTCCCCTCCAATCCATCCTCAGCTCCTGGGCTTAGTTAATTATCCACTCCAGCAAATGTATTTAAATCTACTAAGCATAACATACAAGGCTCTTCAAACCCTCCTCCCCCCATATATCTCTTCAATCTCCACTCGTTATAAGACTTTCTTCTCTGCTCTCTTCTTTACAGCTCCTCACACAACCCTCTCCAAGACTTCTCTCGTGCTTCCCCCATACTCTGAAACTCTCTACCCCAAAACATCAGACTCTCCGACCTCCACCACTGAAACCTTCAAAAGCAACCTGAAATCCTATCTCCTCAGGATAGTCTACATATTATGTTTTGGGCACCAGTGCACAAGAAAGACATTGTAGAGCTTGAACAGGTACAAAGATGGCAACAAAAATATTAAAAGAGATGGGTGGACTGCAATACCCAGAAAGATTAGCAAGATTAGGGTTATTTAGATTAGAACAAAGAAGACTTCAGGGTAACCTAATAAATATGTATAAATATATCAAGGATGAATACAGAGATCTCCTCCAAGATCTATTAATATATGACTGTATCCAGAACAAAGGGGTGTCTTCTACGCCAAGAGGAAAAAAAGGTTTTCCGCACAAAAAGGGATTCTTTACTGTAAGAGCAGTGAGACTGTGGAAGTCTCTGCAAGAGGAACTTGTCATGGTGAATTCACTAACAGGCTATGTTCACACATAGTAGTTGCAGGGCGTACAGTACGCCCCGCAATTACGCCAGGTGTTTGGGAGTTGCGCTGATTGGCACGTACTCCCGCGACGTGGGGGAGCTGGCAGCCCGCCTGTCCCATATACATGCATTACTTGTGGCGCATAAGCGCCGTGAATAATTGACATGTCCTTTATCTCCCTGCGCGTACAATACGATAGTATTGTACGCCTGGGGAGAGGAGGCGTAATCCATAGTTCTCTATGAGAACTGTGGATTACCGTAATGATTGGGACGCATTTCGCTCGTATTAGAGCCCAATACGCCTCTAAATACGTGGCAAAATGCGCCCCAATTTAAGCTGTGTGAACATAGCCACAGAGTTCAGAAAGGGTCTGGATACATTTCTAGATGTAATAATATAACAAGTTATAGTTGACCGGGAAATTTTGGAGAAGGGTCCCGGATACATTTCTAGATGTAATAATATAACAAGTTATAGTGAAACCCGGATTCTGGAGAAGGGGCTGGATACATTTCTAGATGTAATAATATAAAAGTTATAGTGACCAGGATTCTGGAGAAGGGGCTGGTAACAATTATAAATTTAATAATATAAAAAGTTATAGTCTCTAGGATTCTGGAGAAGGGGTCTGGATACATTTTAGATGTAAAAATATAACAAGTTTAGTGACCAGGATTCTGGAGAAGGGTCTGGGTACATTTCTAATGTAATTTAAAATAACAAGTTATAGTGACCAGGATTCTGGAGAAGGGTTGGATACATTTCTAATGTAATAATATAACAAGTTTAAAGTGACCAGGGTCCTGGAGAAAGGGTCTGGATACATTCTAGATGTAATAATATAACAAGTTATAGTGACCGGGATTCTGGAGAAGGGTCTGGATGCATTTCTGATGTAATAATAGAACAAGTTATAGTGACCGGATTCTGGAGAAGGGTCTGGATACATTTCTAGATGTAATAATAGAACAAGTTATAGTGACCAGGATTCTGAGAAGGGTTGGATACATTTCTAGAAGTAATAATAGAACAAGTTATAGTGACAGGATTCTGGAGAAGGGTCTGGATACATTTTAGATGTAATAATATAACAAGTTATAGTGACCGGGATTTGGAGAAGGGGTCTGGATGTATTTCTAGATGTAATAATATAACAAGTTATAGTGACCGGATTCTGGAGAAGGGTCTGGATGCATTTCTAGATGTAATAATATAACAAGTTATAGTGACCAGGATTCTGGAGAAGGGTCACGGATCCAAGGATTTATTCTGATTGCCAGATTGGAGTCAGGAAGGAATTTTTTCCTTAAAATGAGGACAATTGGCTTCTACCTCATGGGGGTTTTTGCCTTCCTCTGGGTCAACACTAGAGTGCAATAGGATGAACTGGATGGAGGTCTTTCTTAAGCCTTACATGTGAGCATGTAACTACTGCTGTCACTACACCATAATACAAACATGTCCGTCCCTCACCTTCTGTCTCTTCTCCTCCTTTGTAGATAATAAACCTTCTCGAGCAGAGTTCCTTTCACTCTCTGGACCAGTTTGTTGCTCATGTAGTGATGATTACTGTTTTTGTCTTATGTTACATATTTAAACCCCTCTTCAGATGGAATCAATGCTGCTTTACAATAAATAATAACAATGATATCCGTAGAAAACAATTCTGTAAAGTAAGAATGTTTTAACAAATAGAAGAGTTAAAAGTTTATTTTTATCCATTAACAAATTGCAAGGTGATTGCGCAAATGAAAAAATAAATATTTGGTGTGATCATCTGTTGGAAGTTATGATATGATACCCACAGAGCCCTGATCACACCCTCCTGGATGACCTGCAGAGACAGAAGGATCTGAGCAGCCACATTCACCGATCAGTTGTTACTACTCCATGATGTTTGGAACAACCTCCCTGCTGAATTCCTTCAAAAACTGTATGCAGCTACCTAGAAGAACTGATGCTGCTCTGAAGGCAAAGGGTGGTTACTAGTGTTGATCAAACTGTTCTAGAAAAGTTAAGTTCTAGTAGAACTTCTCGAATTTTTAGTACTCAAACCGAACCGAACATTTTACTGTTCGTTCGAGAAAAGTTCTACTTCTAGCTCTACGCGCCATTATCAGTTTCGTTTTTAGCGGCTTTCTGCACTTCTGGCGGCCATCCAATCACCTTTCTGCACTTTTGACTGCTAAAATCACATGACCAAGTTATATATATTTCACTGTATTGCCTTGTGAACGCCATTTTCAGCTCACTCTCTGTACTGTACAGACTGTTCTTAGTTAGATAGCATTTTCCTCTCCATAGACATCAATAGTTAGGGAGTTTGGTATTGCTGGCTGCATCTTTCCCACACCCATAAGCTATTATTTGGCGACATTTGCAGGCTCACATAACGCCTAACTCTCATATACATGGATATATATTATACAGAGAGCTTGGATTTGCTAAATCATACTCAGTGCCCAAAAGTTCTGTTTTTGCAGTTTTGGGGGTTCAGTAATTGTATAACACACCGTCTCCAAATCTATGTGTCAAAGGGGCTTTTTGGCCCCCTCAGAATGCAGGGCCCCGTAGTAGCTGCTACTGCTGCATCTCCTATAGCTACATAAAGCTGTCCTCATCTTTTCAGTTAGTCATTGAAAGGAAGTATTTTAGCCTCTCAATTTTTTTCATTCACTCTTAGAGCCAAATTTTCTTCACTAAGTTGTTCCACGTATCCAGTTTACTGTTATGGATGGTATTTCCAGCTTCGTCTCACCTGTATAGGTATAAAAATGAACCAGAACATCTTCTCCCATGACTTTAATGGGGTTCGAAGTTCGAGTTTGAATAGAACTTCGAACCGAACTCACTAAAGTTCGAGGTTCTAATCGAACTAGAACTTTTTACTGTTTGCTCAACACTAGTGGTTACACCAAATACTGATTTGATTTTGATTTCTCTTTTATTTATTCACTCTGCCTTTTATTAATTGGCAAAAATAATCTATTACCAATTCTACTTTTGAAATCATTCTTACCTTGCAGGATTCTTTCCACACCTGCTTAAAACTTTTGCACGGTATTGTATACAAGCATCTTACAATCATGGTTGGTCCTGAAAATCAGAACTTCAGGACGACAATTTAACCCTTTAACGCACCATGACGTTCTTGTACATGATGGTGCAATGCCTTTTAATGCACCATGACGTCCAGGAATGTCATGGAGGTCGTGCAGGCACAGGAGCTGTGCTCGCACAATCGCTGCGGGAGTCGGCGGTGATTGACAGCTGGGAGCCTGCACTTGCCATCGGGAGCGGAGATAACTCTGTTCCCGGTGGTTTAACCTTTTAGCTGCTGCGAATAGCAATCGCAGCATCAAAGGAGTTATGACAGAGAGAGAAAGCTCCTTCTGTCCTCCATCGGAATCCCAGCAACGAAATTGAGGGGTTCCGGTGGTTGCCATGGCAACCAGGGGGATCAGACAATGACCTCCGGGTTGTCTGTAATGTCATGTGATGCCAAGCTCTGCCCCGGGATGGAGTCTGACAGGATGACTGACAGGTATAATACAATGCAGGATGTCTATGCTACAGTGTATTATGCCAAGTGAGTTATACCAGCGATGTACTGAGTGCTGAGTATTGTGCTCTAGTGTAACAAGTTACAAAAAATAAAAAACAAGTAAAAAAATAAAAGTGGGCAAAAAAATTGAAATAAAAAATACAAACAATACAAACAAATAAAAAAGTAAAACACGCACACAGCCCTCTACCCATTACAAATACCAATCACCCCAAAAAGATTCAAAATAAAAAAAAGAGCACATAGTTGGTATCGACACGTGTGTAACCACCTATCCTATAAATCTGTCATGTTACTTTACCCATATGGTGAACGCTGTAAAAAATATAAAATAAAACCAATGGCAGAATTGCAATTTTTGCTTATCTTGCTGTACGTAAAATGGAATAAAGAGAGATCAAAAAGTCATATAAACAACAAAGTGGTTCCAATGAAAACAACAGTTTGTCCCGCAAATAAAAAGCCCTTACACAGCTCAGCATATGGAAAAATAAAAAAGTCATGGCTATCAGAAGATACGAGCGATGCATAAATATTGTTTTACACAATAAAAACATGTTGTATTTTTTTAACTGCTACAACATTAAAAAACAATATAAATTGGTTATTGCCACAATCGTATCATCCAGCAGAGTAAAACTAACATGTCACGTTTACTGCACTGTGAGTGCTGTAAAAAATAAAAATAAAAAATCACTACCACGATTATTGTATTTTCTTCACCCTGCCTTCCAAAAACATACTCAAAGGCGATCAAAAAGTCAAGTGTCCCCCAAAAATGATACCAATAAAAATTTCAACTCAAGCCGGGAACAACAAGTCCCTACCAGCTCTGTACACAGAAAAATAAAAAAGTTATGGCTCTCAGACTATGGCAATAAAAAACTTTTCTTTTCTAAATAAAAGTGTTTTATTGTGTAAAAGTAGTAAAACGTAAAAAAAAATATACAAATTATGTGTCGCTGTAATCATATCAACCTGCTGAGTAAAGCCAGCATGCCATTTATACCACACAGTGATAGCTGTAAAAAATGAAAATAAAAAACACTACCAGAATTGCTGTATTTTGTTCATTCTGACTTTAAAAAACCTTGATAAAAAGAGATTAAAGCGTCATGTACACTTCATAATAGCATCAATAAAAACATCAACTTTTCCCGCAAAAAAATAAGCCCATAATCAGCTCCGTATACAGAAAAATAACAAAAGTTATGGCTGTCAGACTATGAAAACATATAAACGCAATTTTTTACAATTTTTTTCATGGCCCTAGGCTAAAAAAAAAACTATGGAACACCTGTGCACCCAAAATACACCCCTAGATGAGATCCATGAGCGGTGTTGAATCCAAAATGGAGTAACTTCTGGAAGGTTTCACCTGTTCTGGTACTTTGGGGGCTTTGCAAAAGCGTCTTGGCACCCACCGAAATCTGCGTTCCAAAAGCCAAATAGCGCTCCCTCCCTTGTAGGTCCTGACATGTTCCCAAAGAGCAGTTTACACCCACATATAGGTTGTTGCCGAACTTGGAAGAAACAGTGTAATACATTTTGGGATGCCTTTTCCGGGATTCCTTGTAAAAATTTAACGTTTTCAGCTGAAACTGCAAATTATTGGAAAAAAATAAAATTTGTTATTTTCACAGCCTAATGTTAAAACACCTGTGGGGTCGATATACTTAGAAAATTATTGTAGATAGCCAGCTCACCAACTCCATCCACTGGGCTGCACGGCTGCACTCCAAAGTGTAGATTTAGTCCACGAAAGAAAAGAATCGCCAGCAGCTCCGGATAAAATAAAACAGATGCATTTATTCACGGACGTACCGTGTATTAAACATGGTGGCTTATCTTAAGAAGACATCACAGGTGTAGGGCTGACGCGTTTCGAGTCACTCGGACTCTTAATGGTAGCATAAAGTTACACCACACATAAGACCTTATATATGCATACACATAAATGATTAAGTGGGCTGTACCTCACGAAAATTCAAATTAAGAATTTTGGAGCATCTGAATAATATAAAAAAAATCCTGTTGGACGTAATTTGTCGGGGGCATCGCGTCATTTCATTGAATTACACAATTCTAGTACCCGAGACTTTGTAACTTTTGCTATTGAACATGTCACTATGGGGAGACGTGGGGGCAGTTTGGATTATAAGTTGAAAGACCGAGAGGCTTTTTGGATATATACCCTTAACTCAGTTGCCCCAATGGGATTCAATGCACGCAATGAAATTCTATTTCATTATTGAAGTAATGTCCACTGCTTATGTACCTCTTTCTCTTTTGGCATACAATCTGTGTAATTTACTATAAAGTTTTTACGATTTATTCTTTTATTAGGTCATGTTTTTCATTTGAGGTCTGCTGCTTACCTGATGTGTTGGTTGCCACTTTCCTGCGTCCGGATGCTGGTGCGTTGCTAAGGGATGTGCTCCGTGTGCTCTGACATGTGAGGATGCGATGCGTACCTGTCCCGCCCTCTTGGCGGGGCCGGCCATGACGCGCCATATGGGGACGTGGCTTGAGCATGCTCCCCCGCTCGCACTCGACACCAGATGCGGCATTGGCGTGTTCCTCCACCCCTGTCTTTGGTTCAGGTAAGCAGCATTATTTCATTTATGTGTATGTATATATAAGGTCTTATGTGTGGTGTAACTTTATGCTACGATTAAGAGTCCGAGTGACTCGAAACGCGTCAGCCCTACACCTGTGATGTCTTCTTAAGATAAGCCACCATGTTTTAATACACGGTACGTCCGTGAATAAATGCATCTGTTTTATTTTATCCGGAGCTGCTGGCGATTCTTTTCTTTCAGGGGTCGATATACTCACTGCACCCTTGGATATATTCCTTAAGGGGTGTAGTTTTCCAAATTAGTTTTTTTTAGGGGAGTTTATTAAGTTTTAGCACCATAAGGTGTCCACAAACCTGGAATGGTGCCCAAAATATATCCTAATGAAAATGAGACCCCAATAGGTGCTCCTCCTACTCAGAGGCTTGTGGTCGAGTCAAAGAGCGCACTAGGCAAAATATAGGATATCTCTAAAAACGGCAGAAACTGGGGAATCAATATTGAGTTGCATTTCCCTGTTATCATCTACCGTGTTCCAGTGAATAATTGCTAAAAATTTAAAATCTGCAAGAAAAGTGAAATTTTGAAATTTCACCTCTTCTTTGCTTTAATTTCTGTAAAATACCTAAAGGGTTAACAAACTTTATAAGTGTTGTTTTGAATACCTTGAGGGGTGCAGTTTCTTAGATGGAGTCATTTATGGGGAAGTCTAACATAAAGGCCCATCAAAATCACATCAGAACTGGACTAGTCCTTAAAAAAATCAGTGTTCCAAGTTTTCTCGAAAATGTTAAAATTTGCTACAAATTTTAAGAGCCCTCTAATGTCCTAGAAAAATAAGAGATTGTTTAAAAATGATACCAACATAAAGTAGACTTATGGTAGATGTTCATTGTTTACTAATTTGTTGGGTTGGACTGTCTATTTTTATACTTTGAAAATGGCAAATATTTCCAAAATTTCACTATTTTCAATATTTTGATATTTTTCACAAATAAACAAGGATTGTTTTGACCAAAGTTAGCTGCTAACTCAAAGTACAATGTGTCACAAGAAAACAGTCTCAAATTCACATGAATAGGTAAAACCATTAAAAAGTTATTCCCCGATAAAGTGACACATGTCGGATTTGAAAAAAGGGCTTGAGCCTTAAAGGGGTTGTCTCACTACAAGGATTGCTTTTTATGTTAACGATCTTGCAAAAACAAATCACTTTGCAATATGTGTCCATTAGCAGTGTCCTACCTATTCCTAGATATCCCCTCTTGTATGGGCTGTATCAGCTCCTCAGGTCGCTATAGCTACAGACCTGGCTTCTACTGCAGCCTAGTGGAAGCCAGTAAACACACCCCTGAATTCAAAATGAAACCAAAACATGACGGAGGTAAGATGAATCAATGTAGTGAGACAACCCCTTTAAGTCCGAAACAGACTTAGACCTTAAGGGGTTAACAGTGTATGAATGCTTTTAGACCACAGTGTAGCTTTAGTCCAATCCAGACACAAAGTATAGAGCTCCAATACAAAGCAAATGACATGTATCAGAGATTAATACAGTAAAGAATACTGGATGCTCTGCAGGAAACAAACTGTATGCACATTATTGTGACCACTTCCTACTTTCAATGTTGGCAGCACATAGCTCATAAAGGAAGTCACGTGTGGTGCGCTGGCCCGGTGGGTGTATAAAGTGTGCAATAGGCTGTCTGCACACATACCCTTTGTTGCTGTCATAGTAATTTTAGGACCCCATGCAGGATGTGTGGTTCCCCACCCATTATCAGTTCCTATCATATCAGCAGGCTCCTTTCTTTGAGCAGGGCCAGTAGACTTGAGTACTGCCAGTACAGCCCTGATGGCATCCCCAGTGACGGGTAAAAGGAGCAATTTTTCAGAATTGCAAAAAGAGATGTTTTTGGCTTTTGGGCCAAGGGTGGTGGTATTTCTGAAGCTGCGCATTTTGTGAACTGTTCGCGTGCTGCTGAGGTAAAAGTGTATTGTGAATGGACAAATGGCGCCATTGTGAATAAGTGAGGTGGAAACTGCAGAGCATCATTTGCCGTACATGCTGATTGTCTTTCCTGGGGCGGCTGAGATCTTCCAGTCAGACAATGTGAAATGTCACATGGCTAGAAATGGCCAACATTGATTGGGAGAACATGAACAAGACGTCCTAGTACCACCCTGGTCCTCTAATTCCCCAGACATTAACCCAATTGAGAATCTTTGGAAGCCCCTGGATGGTGCTGTTGTCTCTATGGACCCACCAGCAGCTGTGGGAGCCCCTGGATGGTGGTGTTTGCTCTATGGACCCTACAGTAGCTGTGGGAGCCCCCTGGATGGTGGTGTTGTCTCTATGGACCCTCCAGCAGCTGTGGGAGCCCCTGGATGGTGGTGTTGTCTCTATGGACCCTCCAGCAGCTGTGGGAGCCCCTGGATGGTGGTGTTGGCTCTAGGGAACCTCCAGCAGCTTTGAGAGCCCCTGGATGGTGGTGTTGGCTCTAGGGCCCCTCCAGCAGCTGTGGAGTCCCTGGATGGTGGTGTTGGCTCTATGGACCCCCCAGCAGCTGTGGGAGCCCCTGGATGGTGGTGTTGGCTCTAGGACCCTCCAGCGCTGTGGGAAACCCCTGGATAGTGGTGTTTGCTCTATGGACCCTCCAGCAGCTGTGAGAGCCCGTGGATGGTGGTGTTGGCTCTAGGCCCCTCCAGCAGCTGTGGGAGCCCTGGATGGTTTGGGGTTGGCTCATGGACCCTCCAGCGCTGTTGGGGAGCCCCTGGATGGGGGGTTGGCTCTAAAGGACCCCCCCGCCTCTTTGGGGGCCCCTGGATGGTGGTGTTGGCTCTATGGACCTCCAGCAGCTGTGGGAGCCCCTGGATGGGGGTGTTGGCTCTAAGGACCCCCCAGCAGGCTGTGGAGGGCCCCTTGGATGATGGTGTGGCTCTATGAACCCTCCAGCTGCTGTGGGAGCCCGGATGGTGCTGTTGGCTCTATGGACTCTCCAGCAGCTGTAGGGCCCCTGGATGGTGGTGTTGGCTCTATGGTCCCCAGCAGCTGTGGGAGCCCCTGAATGGGGTGTTGGCTCTATGTACCCTCCAGCAGCTGTGAGAGCCCTTCAGTGGTGGTGTTGGCTCTATGGACCCTCCAGCAGCTGTGGGAGCCCCTGGATGGTGGTGTTGGCTCTATGGACCCTCCAGCAGCTGTGGGGACCCCTGGATAGTGGTGTTGGCTCTATGGACCCTCCAGCAGCTATGAGAGCCCCTGGTGGTGGTGTTGCTCTTTGGGCCCCTTTCCCGCAGCGTGGGAGCCCCTGGATGGTGGTGGTTGGCTCTATGGACCCTCCAAGCACTGTGAGAGCCCTGGACTGTGGTGTTGGCTCTATGGACCCCCCAGCAGCTGTGGGAAGCCCTGGATGGGGTGTTGGCTCTATGGACCCTCCAGCAGCTGTGGGAGCCCCTGGATGGTGATGTTGGGTCTATGGAACCCACCCGCAGCTGTGGAGCCCCTGGATGGTGGTGCTGGCTCTATGGACCCTCCCGTGCTGTGGGAGCCCTAATGGTGATGTTGGTTCTATGGACCCTCCAGCAGCTGTGGGAGCCCCTGGATGGTGGTGTTGGCTCTATGGACCCTCCCAGCAGCTGGGGGGAGCCCCTGGATGGAGGTGTTGGCTCTATGGACCCCCCAGCACTGTGGTGCCCCTGGATGGTGGTGTTGGCTCTATGGACCCTCCAGCAGCTGTGGGAAGCCTGGATAGTGGTGCTGGCTCTATGACCCCCAGCAGCTGTGGAGCCCCTGGATGGTGGTGTTGGCTCTATGGACCCTCCAGCAGCTGTGGGAGCCCCTGGATATGGTGTTGGCTCTATTGACCCTCCAGCAGCTGTGGGGCCCCTGGATGGTTGGTGTTGGCTCTATGGACCCTCCAGCAGCTGTGGGAGCCCCTGGATGGTAATGCTGATCTATTGGACCTCCAGCAGCTGTGGGGCCTCTGGATGGTGGTGTTGGCTCTATGGAAACCCCCCAGCAGCTGTGGGGAAACCCCCGTATGGTGGGTGTTGGCTCTATGGGGCCCTCCAGCACTGTGGGAGCCCTGGATGGTAGTGTTGATCTATGGACCCTCCAGCACTGTGGGCCCCCTGGATGGTGGTGTTGGCTCTATGGACCCTCCCGCAGCTTTGGGGAGCCCTGGATGGGGGTGTTGGCCTATGGACCCTCCAGCAGCAGTGGGAGCCCCTGGATGGTGGGGTTGGGTCTATGGACCCTCCAGCAGCAGTGGGAGCCCCTGGATGGTGGTGTTTGGGTCTATGAACCCTCCCGCAGCTGTGGGAGCCCCCGGATGGTGGTGTTGACTCTAAAGGACCCTCCACAGCTGTGGTGGCCCCTGGATGGTGGTGTTGGCTCTATGGACCATCCAGCAGCTGTGGGAAACCCCTGGATGTGGTGTTGCTCTATGAACCCTCCGAGCTGTGGAGCCCCTGGATGGTGGTGTTGACTCTATGGACCCTCCAGCACTGTGGGGCCCCTGGATGGTTTGGGGTTGGCTCTATGGACCCTCCAGCAGCTGTGGGATGCAGTCAGCTCCAGATACCTGTGACAACCTATCTGGACTTTTTAAGTCACTCCCAGGAGGTCTAGCTGCTGTCCATGCTGCACATGGCGGTTACTCTGGACATTGGTCATAATAATGTGACTAGCTTGTGTATGCTACTTTATATATCAGAGCATTAGCTAAGATATCCTTTATACATGGCAGAGGTTCAATTTGCTGCTCTAGCACTGTATCTATATTCTCTGAGCAAAAAGGTAAACTGGATTGTTGCCACCCCCTATGGCACTGGGAACATATCCTACTAACCAGTGTTTGAATGAGGTACCTAGGTCCACCAGTGAAGTTGATTCTTGGGGCCCAGCAGTAGAGTTGATTATTGGCGCCGCCAGGGAAGTTGCTTTTTGGGGCCCACCAGTAGAGATGATTCTTGGGCCCACCGGTGGAGGATTCTTGGGGCCACCAGTGGAGTTGGTTCTTGGAGCCCACCAGTGGAGTTGATTCTTAGGACTCATCAGTAGAGTTGATTCTAGTGGCCACCAGGGAATTTGATTTTTAGGGCCCACCAGTTGAGATGATTCTTGGGCCCATCAGTGGAGATGATTCTTTGAGCCCACCATTGAAGTTGATTCTTAGGGCTCATCAGTGGAGTTGATTCTTGGGGCCCACCAGTGGAGTTGATTCTTAGAGCCCACCAGTAACGTTGATTCTTAGGGCCCATCAGTGCACTTGTTTTGTGGCGCCCACCTTAAAGCTACTGTACATGACTCTTTCACTCTGCCTCTCTTTTTCTGCCTTTTGCTGCCATCAGTCTTAAGCCTGCCACTAACAGAGACTCAAAGACCTGCTCCTTGATGGTTCAAACCTGTGGGTAACCCCATACTAGCTATGTCCCTATATATGTTGCTGGAGAACAACAACCAAGAACAAGTAACACCATTTGAAAAATAAATAAATGTTTTTTGCTGAAACAGCGCCACTCGTACCTGTAGGTTGTGTCTGGAATTGTATCCCATTCCACTTAATTTATCTAGGCCATAGACAAGGTTGGCATGGTTCCTGGGAAACAAAAACAAACCCTTCTTCTAATCTCATCCAATCCCTAATACCTGTATTGTTAACCAGCTTTTTTAGTCTCCTGACTTAGCTATGAAATACTATATCTCCTTTATTGTTAGGAGTGAGAACCATATTTGTTGCGTACAGTAATGCTTGAATTTGCCCCTGTTTGATTCAACCAAATGTGTGAAAAATCCTAAATCCAAATTTTTTCTCTCATACTAACCCTAACCCTGCATTGGGTTAGAATATTTAGGATATTTTAGGGCTTGACTTAACATTAAGTGTCGCTCCCAGTCCTGCATTACTCCCAGAGTGACGTCACTTCTGGTGCAACATTCAACATCATGTCCAATTTTGGATCTGGTTTTCTATAACACCAATTACAGTGTCAAGAAGTGACTTCTAAATTCACTTCTGGTTTTCAGAACTTAGCCTACGGATGTTAAATTCATGGTCAGATCAGATTTCCCAGTGCCCTCAAAGGGCTGTTGGTGCGCCTTGAAAGGTTTCTAGGGTGCGTGGCAGAGTCATGCCACTGCATGCAAGTTGCTGAACAAAGCAATATGGAGGTGCATGCCTAAGCTCTGAATCCAAGATGGCGCCTGCTCCCTGTGCTGGTGCCCCTTTCTCTAGGACAGTGTTTCTCAACTCCAGTCCTCAAGACCCACCAACAGGTCATGTTTTCAGGATCTCCCATAGAATGCATGTACAATAATTAAATCCCCTGTGCAATGCTAAGGAAATCCTGAAAACGTGACCCGTTGGTGGGTCTTGAGGACTGGAGTTGAGAAACACTGCTCTAGAAGAAAGTGGAAGATTGGTCAATCTGCATCTGGTATTTGTCCATCCCTGCTTACTGTGTCTAAGCTCCCATGGGCCACATAAAATAATGTGGAGGACCAGATTCAGCCGACAGGCCTTGAGTTTAATACATGTGACTTAGGTCATGTTCACACGGCTTATTTGGACGAGGTTTTGGACGAGGTTTATGGAGCGTTTCCGCTCCCAAAACCTCGCCTTAAACACGCTTTTTCAGAAAAGGTTTTAGAGGCGTTTCTCTGTCAGGTTTTGGACGAGGTTTTGGGCGAGGAAACGCTCCATAAACCTCGTCCAAAACCTCGTCCAAATAAGCCGTGTGAACATGCCCTTAGCTGATGTTATCGAAACTACAAAAGACGGTATACATAATGTTGGATGTGGAAGTGACCAGGACTGATACAAGACCAGGAGCAACACTTAAAGGTAAATTGAAGGGTTGTTCCCACCATAGACATTGATGGCATATTGATAGGAATCGCACCTATCTTTGGAAAGGGTTCTGAGACCACCATTTGTAACCGCTTGGGTGTAGTCAGATGAGAGTCCCGACCACCACTCCGTTCAAAACAGAGAGGTTCCTGAAATATTTGGGTCCCAGAGGTGGGACCTGCATCTATCAGACATTGATGTCTATGGTGGAAACACCACTTTAACCCCTAGAACACTGTAAAAACCCTATCCCGGCGTTACGGCCGATTCTTTGTAGATTTTTGCTAAAATTTAATGACTTAGAATTGGGTTGAAATTGACATTGGTCCAAATCTGAACACTAGTTGTGATGGCCCCAGCTTTACCGAAACACTGATCCAGCATGTTAGGGAGAAAATGCTCTAATATTGAAGATCTTCTGCAGCAGTTTGGACTATGACGCTGAGCAGTCGACCAAGATAGAAGTGAAATAAAAGAGAGCGTGAACACGGAGCTGCTTTCTTCTTCTGCCAGCACTGGGGACACTGTGACAATAATCATGATGAGTAGCACAGGCTCATCCATGACACCCTGCACTCCGGCTGCAGAATGACTGCTCCTTGCTGGATCCCACACTGTGTGCAGCCTTCACAGTCTGGTCATTAGCATTTTATAGCCACAGCTGGGAATCCAGCTAGAGAAGAGTATGCAGCCTGTGGAAAGTGCTGCAGAGCAAACTGGAAGGGGGAATGAGAGAGACACAGGAGCAGCAGGCAGAGTGCTGGCATCTTGCTTCATTGTACTGCATCACAATGTGGAAGGAAGGAAACCCCTCTGCAGCTGACAGCCAGGAGCCCATCATGTAATGCCTGACTGTCCTGATCATGGACCATGGTATGTGCCTCTTGATCTACTAACCTAAAAGCAATTGTCAGGCAAGCTGAGGCTGTGTCGTGACTGCAGCACATAGTGCACTGGGGGAGGACTGAGCCTAGGAATTGCTTGCCTGTACTGCAGGCAGAAATCTTGTACAGGGTGCACTGCCAGCAAGTAAGCCTAGGCTGTGATCATTGGGCTGTACTGCGGGTTGGGGTGCACTGAGAGCAGTTTAGGGGTTATTTGGTCACCGAGTTTGGTAATAGGTTGCATTCAGTTGAGGAGGGTCCTGAAAGCAAGTGAGCGGTTGCTGTGGTTTCGGTGATTTTGGTCTATGGGAGCACTGGGTGATTGCTGGAGGAAAGGGGTGCATGCTGATATTAGTGATGGGGTGCACTGCTTCGATAGTGGAACAAAGGGCGTCATAGTGTTAACAAGAGAGGGAAGGGTGCTCTGGGGGACTGGTGGAGTACAAGGGGGCATGTTGAAAGTAGTAAGGAGGTGCAGTAAGTGGCTTGTGCACCAAAGGATGACATAGTGTGACTAAAGGAGGGAAGGGTGCCCTAGGTGATTGCTGGAGTAAAGGGGTGCATGTTGAAAGTAGTGAAGGGGAGCATTGTGTGGCTAATGGAGCAAAGGGCAACAAAATATGAAGACAAGGGGCAGGGGTGATTTGCTGACGGAAAGGGGTGTATATTAAAAGTGGTTAAGGGGTCAACTGGGTGGCTAGTGGAGCAAAGGGTAACATAGTGTGAAGATGTGAGGACAGGGAGCAGTGGGTGATTTGCTGACGTAAAGGGGTGTATATTAAAAGTGGTTAAGGGGTCAACTGGGTGGCTAGTGGAGCAAAGGGTAACATAGTGTGGAGATGTGAGGACAGGGTGGAGTGGGTGATTTGCTGATGTAAAGGGGTGTATGTTGAAAGTAGTGAAGGGGTGCACTGGGTGGCTAATGGAGCAAAGGGCAACATAGTGTGAACATGGGTGCACTGGGTGATTGCTGGAGTAAAGGGGTACGCATTGAAAGTAGTGAAGGGGAGTACTACAGTAGTAGAATGTATAGGATGGCTAGTGAAGAATTGGACAACATAGTGTGACTAGGGGAGTCGAGGGTGCTTGGGGTGACTGGTGCAATAAAGGGGTACATGAGAAGAATACAGTAGTAAAGAGTGCACTGCGTGACTGGTGGAGTCAAAGGGTGCATGACAAGAATATTGTAGTACATGGTGTACTGTTAACTAGTGGGGTATAGGGGTGCACTGGTCACTGGTGGCTGCAGTGGTCACTATACTTATGGTCGCCTATACTGCAGACTTGGCATTCAATAACTAGTGGACTGAAGGCTGGACTTGGGAACCTGGTGGACTAGTCTTATGCTATCATTGGCTTTGAGAGCTGAGCTGGCTCTATTGCAGGATTCCTATTGATCCTAGTGGAGTAAAGGGGTGCACTGAAAGCATATTAGGGTGCTGTGATCATTGCAGTGGAGGTCAACCTAGGAGGATCCCCTTTGTATTGCAGACCGCTAGACTCGAGGGGTGCTCTGATTATTCTTTCTGATAATTCTGGTTAGAGACCAAGCCTGGCACTACCCTGCCACCATTGCAGATGACCTGGTGATGTCAGGGTGATCTCACCATAGCGATCAGGTTTTACATTGGCATTGCAGTTTTCATTTTTTTTGCAGACAGCAGAGGTATTGATCCTAAGGGCAGATAGCTTTGGCCTCCTGCTGCGCAGGGCACGGGTGAAGCTACGATCTGATGAATAGGATTGACGCTTGCATGTAAGTGGTTCGGATTCTGCAGCTGGCACCTGGCACTGCCTCTCGTGAACTGTTTGCTGGTTGTGCTTGTACACGTGAAGCAGTCTCTCCCCTCCCACATCATGTTCACATTGTTGGGGGGTGATCATGGCTAATAGATCATTTGCTAGATGCCCACTTGGCGTAAGGGGTGGGGGGTGGAGGGGTAGGTCTGTTGCTTGCATTGCATGCTGCCTGCATTGCGTCTCAATGTGAGTCCTTAGAAAAAAAAAAAAAACACTGCCTTGTTATTCTCCATCTCTTAGCAGTAAAAGCCTATAGGATGTAGTATTTTGAATGGCTGGACTTGTGATACCCAGGGAGGATCTGTTCCTGCCTGCACCAAACAGCTCTCATGTTTCTGCTGATACTGCAACGTCAATAAATGGTTAGAGTTTGCTATTCCCTCTTAATGTATTCAGCCCATAGCAGACTCATTACTGCTATAGCGAGGGCTGATGCTCTTATGATGCAGCTGGTCTGCATATCCCTGGGACGGCTCTCCGCTGCATCTCTCCGGCACGGAATAAGGAGTGAGGATTAAAGCATCAATCTTTCAATGCATGCGAATGGGCAGCTCAGCGGGACTAACATGGGCTTGATGGTGCATTTAAGGGGCACAGGAGCTTGCCTTTGCATGTGCCTCCCTCTATACTGCAAGGCTTGACGCATTCCCAGCCTGCTATTACTTCTCATCCTGCTGCAGCAGCACCCACACAAGGTAAGGGGACCAGCGTCGGCTTTACCTCCCCCTTCCCCTGCAATCAATGCACTGCAGCAATGTGATTTGTCTGCTGTTTGTGTTGTGAACTTAACTTAGTGCATAGTAAAGGAATGTGCATCGAGCTCCCATTGCCTGCGGTAGGCACTCTGCAGAGTCTGCATGTTTTCCCTACATCCTTCTGTGTTTTGCTTTCTGGCTATTTGTTTTGTCTTTACTGCCTTTTTAGTACTTTTTTTTTTTTTTTTCCTATATATTCCCCTGCAGCATTCATCTACCGCACTGGCGTGATCTTCTGGTTTACCTAACTGTGAATACGAAAAGGAGGGGAAAGCAAGAGGGAAATCTGCTGAGTTGGCAAAGACCGTAGCATCCATCCTCCAGCGTTTCATGTTTGGGGAGCTGTGACAGCATTATAGCAATGGTAGATTCAGATAGGAGAACTGACCTGCTGCAATAGAGGGAAAACAGTAAGGATTTTATACCATTTTTTTTTTTTTTTGCGCAAAATTTCCGCTAAGACAGTTTTTTTGGGGGAGTATTGGAGATTTGACGGGGACGCAAAAGATCTGCATCCCCTATCGTGTATCTGTTGCTGTGAAGACCCCCAAGGGAGCTGGCAGTCTATACAGAACAAAGTCAAGGGGTAGAAGGAGGGTGCTGCAGCATCAAAGTGGTTATTCCTAGCAGCTCCTCCTCCCCCACCCCTCCTCCCCTGCAGAAAAATGACCGTGATTGCTGGGGAGAACATGGACGAGACCTCAGCCCTACCTGGGCACCCTCAAGACAGCTACCAGCCAGATCATGATGACCACGAGTGCTGCGAGAGGGTGGTCATCAATGTGGCTGGGTTACGCTTTGAGACCCAGTTAAAGACCCTAGCCCAATTCCCTAATACGTTGCTTGGGAACCCCAAAAAGAGGATGCGCTATTTTGACCCTCTGAGGAACGAGTACTTTTTTGATCGTAACAGGCCCAGTTTTGATGCCATATTGTATTACTACCAATCCGGGGGCAGGCTCCGCAGGCCAGTCAACGTACCCCTGGACATGTTTTCGGAAGAGATCAAGTTTTATGAACTAGGGGAAGAAGCGATGGAGAAATTTCGTGAGGACGAGGGCTTTATAAAAGAGGAGGAGCGTCCGTTGCCCGAAAGAGAGTTCCAGCGTCAGGTGTGGCTTTTGTTTGAATACCCTGAGAGCTCAGGACCTGCCAGGATCATCGCCATAGTTTCAGTCATGGTAATCCTCATCTCAATTGTTATTTTCTGCTTGGAGACTTTGCCCGAGTTGAAGGAAGACCGGATCTTCAGTCGCAGGGTGGACAACAGTACAGTTTTCTTCAAATCCAACATCTTCACGGATCCCTTCTTCGTGGTGGAAACCCTCTGCATCATCTGGTTCTCCTTTGAATTGGTGGTAAGGTTCTTTGCTTGTCCCAGCAAACCGGAGTTCTTCAAGAACATCATGAACTTTATTGACATAGTGGCCATCATCCCATACTTTATCACCTTGGGGACTGAAATGGCCGAGCAAGATGGTCCCCAAAAAGGGGAGCAGGCAACATCTTTGGCCATCCTGAGGGTCATCAGACTGGTAAGAGTCTTTAGAATCTTCAAACTCTCCAGACATTCTAAGGGCCTCCAGATTTTGGGACAAACCTTGAAAGCTAGCATGAGAGAACTAGGGTTGCTAATCTTTTTTCTATTCATTGGGGTCATCTTGTTCTCCAGCGCAGTGTACTTTGCTGAAGCAGAAGAGGATGACTCTCATTTTACAAGTATCCCTGATGCTTTCTGGTGGGCGGTGGTATCCATGACCACTGTGGGCTATGGTGACATGTACCCTGTGACAATTGGAGGCAAGATCGTGGGCTCCTTGTGTGCCATCGCTGGTGTGCTAACAATTGCCCTGCCCGTACCTGTCATTGTGTCCAATTTCAACTATTTCTACCACCGAGAAACTGAGGGGGAAGAGCAGGCTCAGTTACTTCATGTTAGTTGCCCCAATTTAGCCTCTGACAGTGATCTGAGTCGACGCAGCTCTTCGACGATGAGCAAATCTGAGTACATGGAGATCGAAGAGGATATGAATAATAGCATAGATAATTTTAGAGAGGCAAATCTCAGAACTGGCAACTGCACCGTAGCCAATCAGAACTGTGTTAACAAAAGCAAGCTACTAACAGATGTGTAGAGCGAGGGCCACCACTGCAGGATGTCAATGGCTCTGCCACCACTTTCTGTAGATGCTTTAAAAATAGTCTTTGAATGCTTTACCTTTTCATCGTTAATGCATTGTTGCATTGCGAATTTGTGCTCAGCGAACAAAGAAGCTTTCAGGATCCGTGAAAGATAACTATTAATCATTTATTTTTAAATGGGATACTTTTTTTTTTGGTTCTTCTTCCAACCGGTCACCAGGGGAGGGGGAAGGTAGCTCCCGAACCGGCGGTCATAGTGAAAGGGTTAAAATAAAAAGATTACTACAGGACAGCAAGTAATTAACACTTTCACCCCCTCCCTCCCCTTGCTTGTCAATCTTAAAAAAATGTTTTTCAAATGGCAACCATTGATTTAAAGAGATATGCATGGATTTACAGTAGATTTTTCAAAGACAACTACGTAGAGCATCCGAGGAAGTGCATCTAAAGGAAAGGGTTAACCATGAAGTATGCAAAAACACTTTGATCTGAAGAAGTGTATTACTATCCAATGAAATAATATGCACTTACTGATGACCTACTGATTCATAAAGCACCTTAGGAATCAATCCATGACTTGGCTTCATCTTAAAGGGACAGGGACTTATACAATACTAAGTCATTTAAATGGAACAAAAAGACATACATCTGCAATTGCTGCTAGAGTTTTCTTTCTTATATGCAGATGAGATCAACTTTTTATTTCTAATTTGATTCACAAAACTTGGATGCAACCCCCTAATCTATTGACTCCCCCCTCCCATTCTCGTTTCAATACAGCACAATGGTATTAATCATTAGCATGTTTTTTCAATTTGATACCGACTGTATTTATTTGATAATCTAGCATGCCTGAAATGTTACCTCGACCAATATGGGGGATAAGTTTTATTTTTTACATTTATTTATTTTTATTTATTTATTTATTTTTTTGCTAAAAACCTTCAGCTTTTTTGTGTGAAACGCAATAGGCCTCGGTGCAAGACGCCGCAGCCTTGACCTGTTCAAGAAGAACATCCTTCATTTTTTTTTTTTTTTATTGATTTGATTTCCGACTTTTTTATTTAATTGCCATTATTTGCATTCACCAAAAGTGCACTCCTGATTTCAGAAAAGTAAAAATAAGAAAAAAATTTAAAAAAAAATAGAAAAAAAACACGTCAATTTTAAATTTGTTCAATTTACGGTACTGTATGTAAATGCATAGTAAGTCAAAACAGAGACAATAGCCTTTTACTGAAGACCACGCATGTTAAAGTATTCAGCATTATGGCCTACTTGACTAAGGTGTAATCTGAAGTCATTTATGCATGATATCAGTATTATAGAAAAAAAAAATTAAAAAAAATTAAAAAGTCAATGTTCTTATTGGATTAGGAGCCAGATGGAATTTAAGGGCCTAATGATTTTTTTTCCTGTAGTATATCTCAGGGAAATATGCTAACTTATCTCCAGGCATAATTCTTACATAAAAAAATAAAAAAATGATAATAAAATCCTAGAGTTACTATACGACTTCTTAAAAGTCGGAACGAACAGTATGTATTGATACTGAAGAAATTCAATGCAAAGTATAGACTTACTGAATTGGTGCAGATGCATGTATATTGCTACAGCCTCAGAATGTAATTTACCATTAACTGTATGCATTAAAAAAAAAAAAAATTGCTGACATCTCTTATCTTTTATTATTTGACGTCCATCGACTTTTTTTTTTTTTTTTTTTTTATTCCTCTAGAATTTGCTGAGGAAACTCTAGAGAAAAGAATGATCTAGATAGTTGCTAGTGCCTTTATTCTTTCTTCACTGACTTGCTGAAAGTGCCTCCGCGAATAGAGCTAAAATGGACAGGAACTGTAGAGTAACAAAAAATAAGTAAAAAAAATAAATAAAAAAATAGACATAAATGAAATAAAATAAAAAAAATTGTAGGTGACTTGACATTACTAGTACGAAACTCTGGGGGGCGTGATATCCCCTTGTGTTCAAATACATAAAGGGAAATTGATGATGTATAAAGCAAAAAGGGCCAGTATATGCTTGGATGTTTATTATCTTGGAAGATCATTTGTATTAATATGGCTTTTTATTTGTTTAGCAATGAAGTACAAAACCGTTTTATATTGTGAATGTGCTGTACGGAAATTTTTGAAAACTTTTCCCCCGAAAAAGGAAAAGTTATGCACTTAACAAGCCACCATTATTTTCTCTATTAAGTCATTCCTCAGTTGAGCTTCCACCCTTGCACCAGTATCCACCAATACATATGCAATGCTATGCTGCAAAATGTTATGATTTATACGCACACTGCCAACATTTTTGAAAAAAATTTTGTACCCGATATATTTAAAAAAATAAAATAAAAAAAAAGTCTCAGGATGATGTATTTCCAGAACCGGTGGGCTTCAAATGAATGGTGCATTTAAAGCTTTTGCCCCCTAAATGCAACCGAGCTCCCCTTGATAAGGGCAAATTATCCATCTCCTTTAAGACGCGATGGAAGATATTGAATGGATCTTAGATCAAGATCTCTATAGTAATCCGATTTTAGTTAGATATTTAAAAAAAAATTTCAAACAATTTTTAACCTGTGGTGAAAAATTGTACTTTAGAAGGTGTTAAATATTTTTATGTCATAATAAAAAATTAGGGTATAGATAGTTAAAAAAAAACAACTTTCTGCATTTATGGTAGGTCCTGACGAAAACCGACATCAAGCTACAGGATTCCTACAAAAGAAAAAATTTTAAAAAAATAAAAATATCTGCTACAAGTAATCCAGTGACGATAAAGGGAAAAAAACAAAGACCTGGTAACTCTCTAACTTGAGAGTCTCTGGACGAAGTTGCACTCACAGATGGACTGTTTTTTTGTTTTTTTTTCATTTTCAAAAAAATTCAAAAATTTGCAAATCATGACACAGGGCATTAAGCTTCCAAATACAATGCAATGCAAAAAGCGCAAAACAGATATATCGTTTGCCTGCTCCTTGCAGTGGGACACACAAAAAAAGCTTTTTTACATTTTTTTTATAATTTTTTTTTCAAATGACATTATTACTGCTGCATTCAGTAAAGTTGCAATAAAATATTCTTTGTGCGAAGCTAAATAAGGTGGTTCAAGGAACATCGGACAAAGGCTCAATCGGCAACTTGGTTTATCGGATTTGGGGGTTCCCATTAATTTATTTTAAAGGACTTAATATTTCTGCATGAGTACAAAAAAGTGCTGCATGAATTGAGTTTTTTTTATTTTATTTTATTTTTCATTTTTTTTTTGGAAAAGGTTAGGGGTACATTACTCGGGGTGCAGTCTGGGGTGTGTGAATGATGCTTTTCTCATTGTAACTCAGCCCATTTGGATAATCCTATGTTTGAAGTACAGGGATAAAGTCTCATAGCCTAGGCATGCAGATCTGCAAAATTAAAAGTCTGACGAATCTCTTACCTTTTTCAAATGCGCTCAAATGTCTTTGTAGACCTGAACGTGCACTTGACAAATTGCTTGTTATTTAAAAAAAAATACTAAATAAATATAATTTTTTTTACAAATTCTGTTCACTTCTGAATTTTGTTTTATGAATCTGTGCCAAATATTTTTTAATGGTATTTTTCAATGCATTAAAGGGGTTTTCTCACCATGCAGTTTCGCAGCATGTGCTGTTCAGGCTGTGGGCGGGTCTATAGCCATGATTGACATTGACGAGTGCAAGAGATTTATAAAATGTACTATACGAAGCTACAAGGCTGCAGGGCTCTAAAGAATGTTTACTTGGGTAAATAAGGGGCTTTCAGATTTAATTACTAGAGATAAGACTCTGCAGCAGGTGACTCACTGTGGTTTCAATGAGTAACTGACAGCAGCTCAGAGCAATGAGAGATCAGAGAGGGCAGGAAGAGGTGGGGAGAGAGATGGTCACAACCAGAAACTTGTGTGCTCTAAGAGGAGATAAAATCTTCTTTATCTCCTGGCCAAAGAAAAATTAACAAAGCAAAGTATTTAGAAAAAGTCTTCAATTATCTGTCCTTACATGTTGAAAGCTAATCATTGTAGTGAGAAAACCCCTTTAATAGCACTTTTTCACATATTTCCTCAACCTTGCAAGTTATTGTGATGGTTTTTGATGATGATTTCTTGTCAATTGGTGTATGTCCAGCACAAATTGAAAAAAAATGCCTTGTTCATGGTTTATGTTTCTCTGGTCCTGTTTAGTTATTATTATTATTTTTGCTGCGTTGGAGGTTCATTTGGGAACCTTCTTCACAGAGTTGCATACGGACACAATGGACACCAACGGTGCCTGATGGATTCTGTTAAACACAATGGGGCAGATTTATCAAAGCAGTTGCGCCAGAATTCTGGCTCCATTTGCACCAGAAACCAGCTTTTCGCCACATTTACTAAGTGTTTTAGATAGTTTCAGACGCTTCTGCGCCTCGTCCGACAAAGGGGGGCGTGGCATCGTAAAAGGGGCCGTTGTTCCGTGGGAAAAAGGGGCGTGGCTTAAGTGCAACCAAAAAATGCGACCAGATTTTGTCGGCGTTTCTGGTGTGAAAGAAAGACAACTTAATTGTGGTACAGAGTTAGACTAGACAGTTCTAGCCTGCACCAGATTTATCAACACTATGATAAATGTGGCGCATTATAAAACTGTCTAGTCTAACTTTACACTGTCTAAAAGTAAGACACTTTTGATAAAGCTGCCCCAATGAGTCTGCCGGGGTGTCCAGTGTTTAGAAGGAAAAAAACTGCACAACCTGCAGTGCAATTTTTGACGTCATTACCAATGGAACATGTGACGGAGGTTCTTGACAGAACCTCCAAAGCTTATGTGGATCTAGCCTAAGGATTGTTTGATACTGATTTTAAAATAAAAGTCTGAATTTTTGCCCAAAAACAGCGCTACTCATGTAAATGGGGTTGACGTGCAATACCAGACACAGCCCTGAAACAAGAGGGGGGATATTATTGAAAAAAAAACCAACAAACCAGATTTAGGTCTCATTCACATGTGTTGCAGAGGTGCAATCAGACCTGTTTTACAACAGACACCAACGGCGCTCGACGGACCCTATTGTAGGGTTTGTCGGGTTCTCGCCATAGCGCCGTCACTTTCACGGGAGAAATAGGGCAGCTTGTTGCGCTATTTTCCGTCAATCCCGATGGAAATTGCAACGGAGGTTCAAAAGTTAACCTTCAACGCTAACGTGAACCAGGCCTTATTTTCTACTAATTTGATACAACTTCTTAAAAGTAATTCTTACAGCAAAAAGTCTGAACTTACTGCATGTTTACTAAGACAGTAACTACTTTTTATGTTGTCTTTTATGCCTCATTGTTGTCAACAACTAAATTATCTTGAATGTTCTTTAGATTAACTTTTTGATTAATATGTGCTGTACCTTTTACAACGGTGTCGTCAACGAGCGAGAATTGTAATCAATCAACTTGGTGATTTATAAATCGGTCTTGAAAATAACACTGGGTTCCAATGCACAAAATCACAGTTTCAAGTTGTCCCATTTATTTTTTTTTTTTAATAAGTATTCCACTCTGGTCACTGACCCACGGTCTGTCAATTTGAGAAAGACAAGGCAATATATTGTTATATGTGTGGATGACACTGATTGTGGTATTTTCAGATGCTATAACAGATCATTGAAAATGACGTACCTTACAATTTGCAGATGGTATATTTTTGAGGGTTTTATTTTTTTTTAAATTACTGTTTAAAATGTGTCCTGATCACTGCCTGTGTCTGACAGACACAGATTATAATGTGTTAGCATATATGAATATGCTAATACATTACTAAGTGTAAAAAAAAAAAAAGGATTTAAAAAGAAGTAAAAAACATAAAAAGCAAAAAAAAAAAAAATAAACATTTAATAAAAAATAATTGTGCGTGAATTACACACACAAAAAAACTTACACATATTGGGTATCCACATGACCGTAATAACCTGTAGAATTAATCTAACAAGTTAATAAGTGTGAATTGTGAATGGTGTAAAAAAAAATGTAAAAAAAAAAAAAAAAAAAATTAAATTGAAAAAATTCTGCAATTATTTATAAGGGAACTTAAACTATTCCCCCATAAAGTACAACTCATCTAGAATAAAACGAGGCCTCATACAACTGCGTCACTGAAAAAATAAAAAAGTTACAACTGTTGAAATCGCAAGGAGGAAAAAACTAAAAAAATGTTCTGGTCATTAACTACTTTTCAGGCGTTCGGCTTAAGGGGTTAAAGGTCTGCTAAGTAGTCTGACATTAGATAATAATCTCCTGCTCTGAAGTCCAGAGAAGCTCCAAAGCTAAATTAAACAGCAGTAATTAGGCTATGTTCACATGGCGTAATTGCGGCACGTACAGTACGCACCGCAATACGCCGGGGATTTTGGGAGTCGTGCTAATCAACGCGTTCTCCCAAAGCATGTGGGCTGTCAGCCCGCCAGCCCCATTGACATATATTGTTCGCGGTGCATAATCGCCACGAATAATTGACATGTCACTTATCTCCCCGCACGTACAATACAATAATTTTGTACGCGCAGGGGGACGAGTCGAAATCCATAGTTCTCTATGAGAGCTATGGATTACCGTAATTGCGGAGCGCATTTCGCCGCATATTAAGCGCAATACACGGCGAAATACGCCGCAATTACGCCTCAAAATAAGCCGTGTGAACATAACATTAGTCTCCTTTGTTAGATCAAATAACACTCAAGCTCTCAAACTGCCCATAGTTTTGTGTGATGCCATCATCCCTGCTATCAGATAAGACAAACAGCATGGGAGAGCAGGGCGGAGCAGATCGGTAACCTTGAGAAACTTGAGTTCACCCAGAGCTGATAAAATCACTTTTATCTCCTCAACAAAGAAAAATAAACAAAGCAATCTATTTGGAAAATGTCTTCATCTACTGTCACCCACATGTTGAAAGCTAATCTTTTTGTGAGACAACCTCTTTAAAGGGGTTGTCTCACTACAAGGATGGCTTTTTATGTTAAACATCTTGCAAAAAACAAGTCACTTTGCAATATATATCCATTAACAGTGTCCTACCTATTCCTAGATATTCTCTTTTGTATGGGCTACATCAGCTCCTCAGGTTGCTATAGCTACAGACCTGTTCAATCTCTCCTGATAGGCTGTCAGCACTGGTTGCTATAGCTACAGACCTAGCTTCTACTGCAGCCTAGTAGAAGCCAGTAAACACGCCCCTGAATTCAAAATGAAGCCAAAAAAACAGGAATGAGGTTAGATGAATCAATGTAGTAAGAAAACCCCTTTAAGGTTTCCCTTGAATTGTGTTCATGATTTCAGTGATTGTCTTAATCCATCTTTTTGTTGGTCGAGAGGCGTAATGCAACGCAATGAGGCGTAATGAGACACACAGGACCATTTTCGACTGCTACCACTGATCCCCCTATAGCTAATCCCCTGTGCTGACCATTGTCTTCCTTGTTTTCAGTGAACTCTTCAAAGTATAATATGTATATAGAAAAATGGCTGCCGGTGCCTAACTATTATGGTTGTTTTCTATGGGAGTTATTTTGCCTTGCCACTAAACATATGGGCAGTTTACCTGAAATTGTCTACCCTGGTGTAATGTCCATCCTACAGGTTTCAAAAAAATGTGTAAAAGTTGGGTTTGTTAGTACTACTAACCTTTGCTGGTTCACAACCCAAAGTGTGAATTGAAGGGTTTAGGAGTATTGAACCCAATATTAATAACCTACTGTAGACCAATGGTTTTGGATCCAATGGGGTTCAGCTATAAATAACAACCCCTAATTTACCTAGAAAACCTGTGACTTTACCTGGAGAGCAACAGGTTGGAGAGCGTTAAGTTTCTAATCGATCTACATAAAAGCCATGGCTGTAAAAAGAAAAAAAAAAAGTTTTTCAATATTTTAATGATTGAAGTTTAGTTGTTTTTTTTTAAGATAAGGGATCGTATGACCCAACTGACTATGTTAACAGGAATGAAGTCTGCCACTATTTTTAGGGGCTTATATTTTGTCATGGTGGGTTTTAAAGAAAAACTTTTCTAGAGAAACAAAGAAAAAGTCCACTGCTGCCCCCATAGATGGGAGAGCTACAGTCCAGTCTTGGCCAACATCTTCCGCCTCTTGGTTGATGGGTTTGGAAGTGTAGAACGGACATGTTGCATGATCTTTGATGTTGTTGCTTCGCAAAGAACATGGCTCAGAAACGAGTCATAGAATAGGAAAGTTTCCATTAACGTTTTACATTGTGGTCCTCTTAGTAGTAGAATATGTATCTATGTTATTTTCTGCTGTGTTTATTGCATTGTTTTAGTTCTAGTAAAAGGAATCGCTAATGCACTTTATTCATAATTTAAGCTTAAAGAGTAGCAGATTCTATTGTGTGAGAGGAAGATCCGGATAACCCCTTATCCGTTTGTCCTATTACGGTATGTGGACGTCTTAGGAACCAGGCCCTCTTTGTGGTAGAATAGAAGAGAGCTGCTCTGTAAGAGTGGCTCCTGGGATTCGATGCATTACATGCATTTTATGCATTTATACATTTTGGCCAATGCAGATGAAATACGTAGTACGGTAGTCAATAGCTTCTTGATGGGACTAAAAGAAGCCAGACCCACTGCGACCAATTAATGGCCACACAGACTTCTTTTTGAAAAGAGAATGGGGCAGTTGCGCTAGAATTCTGGCACAATTTGTGCCAAAAATAATGCTGTCCATGCTTTTTACCACATTTATTATGTGTATTAGAAAGTTTCTAGGCACTTCTGTGCCTAGTCCGACAAAAGGGGAGCATCCTCTTTACAAGGAGTCTAGCTTTGCATGTAATGCAGTGGGTTAAAATTTGGGCACTATTAGGGCTCATCCCCACGGCAGAAGACAAACACCGGTAGGTTTATCCGACCGGTATTTGTCCTGTTCTAGTGTCGTCCTCACGGACGCCGGGGGAAGGCTTTTCTCTGCAGGTAGCGGAGAAAAGCCCTCCCCCTTCACATTGCAATGTTCATAAACCGTCTGAAAACCGGACGGAAGAATGAACATGCACAGTGGTTTTCGGGCGGCCGGAGGTTTGAAAAACCGCCAGGCGGAAAACCCGTGCAGTGGGGACTGCTGCATGGGTTTTCCATAGAGCCCCGTGTGTTAGTTTGCGGCCGGTTTTTCAGACGATTTGCAAAAACGCAAACCGTCTGAAAAACCGTCCGCAAACCCGTGCCGTGGGGACATGCCCTTAGTGGCATAAAGGAAGCCAACTTAAAAATGGTGTAAAGTTAGACTAGACAGTTGTAACCTGTGGCAGATTTAGCCACGCTCTGTTTAGTCTTAGTTTACATTGTATTAGAGTTAGGGTATGTTCACGCGGCGTGTACCTGTGCACGCCGCAAGACGCCGTGTGTTTAGACGAATGCGCTGATCAGCACAATCTTCTAAAGCGCAGGGGGGGGGGGGCCCATTCACTTTCGTTATCCCTGCCGCGTATGCGCCGCAAAGAAGTGACATGTCTGCCGGCGTTCAATAAGCGGCGGGGAAGACGGCGTGTGAATATAGCCTTAGTATTGATAAATCTGCCCCAGTGTCTTCATGAAACAGTCTCTGTAACTAGAGAGAGGTCCCATTTGGCCCCACTGTCTAAAGGCGGTAGGATAGTATCCGGACCTAAAGGTACTGTTTTTTTGTTCAACTACTTGGCTCATGGCTTAGTACATCAAGTATTAGATTATTAGAGCAACCATAAAAGCATGGTGGTAACTTAAACCGTTCTTTTAGTACTCTAGTGAGTTGTTTCTGAACGATCTGTTTCCTTATGGGGTAATGGATCTTTGGTGACAGCCATAATGGTGCCTGTAGATACTGTCTTCTACTGTAGTTTGCTAACCCAAACCTGTTCCGCCTAAATAACTATTAATCTTCCTTGTAGCTCTGTTCATTCACCAGGAAGATCAGGATGATCTGAAATATGAGTAGCACTCAGGATATGTTTTAACATGTGCATTAAATACAGTATATAACAAGTAAAATGAATGATGTTTGGCAGTCTCTGGCAAAATATGTTTTAATGGAGATGTCTATCCTTTAAAGGGTTGTCCCACTTCAGACATTGATAGCATATTGCTAGGATATGTCATCAATGTCTGATAGATCCGGGTTCCACCTCTGGGACCCACACCTATCTCTAGAGTGAGCCCCGAAACATCTCAGTTTTGAACGGAGAGGTGGTCAGGACTCTCCCATAGTAATGAAATGGAGTTCCGATTACAGCCGGTTTCACAGTATGCACTCTCCTTGATTCACTTTGCTAAACAGAGTACATCAGTAGTAGATCTTGTTGATGCCATTCCCCTGCTACACCACATCAGGTGAGAGTTGTAACTGAAGCAATGGATGTCTCCCCCCACTCTCCAAAGTTTACATGTAATGTCTGAGTCCTCGTTCCTACATGCTGTGATCTCCATACCTCCCCTGACGTGCAGTAGCATGTTAGAGTAGAAACGTTCATTTGAGTCTCCATTGTTGTCATTCTATGTCAGTAATATGGTAGATAAAGTTGGAATAGCCACAGGTCCATTAATTCCAGCCTATAGCCCTACAGTGTTGATCCAGAGGAAGGCAAAAATCCCTATGAGGCGGATATCAATTGTCTTATACAAAAGGAAAAAATTCCTTCTTGACTGTAAATTTGGCAAGCAAAATAACTCCCTGGATCATGTCCTATCTCCAGAATTTAGTCCCCATAACCTGTAATATTTTTGTATGAAAGGCATCTAGACCCTTCTTGAACTTGGTCAATGACTCCACCATCACAACCTCTTGTGACAGTGAGCTCCATAGCGTCACTGCTCTTACAGTTAAGAATCTTCATCTATGATGATGGTGAAACCTTTTTTACTCTAGACGGAGAGGACGCCCCCTCATCGTTGTTACAGGCCTAGTTATAAAATCATCCAAGAGATCTGTGTACTGTCCTCTCACATATTTGGCATGATAATTAAATTGCCCCTAAGCTGTATTTTTTCCAAGCTGAATAACCCCAAGTTTGATAACCTTACTTGTTAATACAAATCCCCTCATTCCCTTAAAGGGGTTGTTTCACTACAAAGATTGCTTTTTATGTTAAAGATCTTGCAAAAACAAGTCACTTTGCAATATATGACCATTAACAGTGTCCTACCTATTCCTAGATATCCCCTCTTGTATGGGCTGCATCAGCTCCTCAGGTCGCTATAGCTACAGACCTGTTTACTCTCTCCTGATCGGCTGCCAGCACTGGTTGCTATAGCTACAGACCTGGCTTCTACTTCAGCCTAGTAGAAGCCAGTAAACATGCCCCTGAATTCAAAATGAAACCAAGAAAATAGGACTGAGGTAAGATGAATCAATGTAGTGAGACAACCCCTTTAACAATTCCACAACACACTCACTGTTGGCTTCACTGGGGCCTTAGTCCAATGCTGACTTCTTATTCCTGTTTAATCTCTCCTGATAGGCTGCCAGTGCTGGTCGCTATTGCTACAGACCTGTTCGATCTCTCCTGATAGGCTGACAGTGCTGGTCGCTATAGCTACAGACCTGTTCGATCTCTCCTGATAGGCTGCCAGTGCTGGTCGCTATAGCTACAGACCTGTTCGATGTCTCCTGATAGGCTGCCTGTGCTGGTTACTATAGCTACAGACCTATTATATCTCTCCTGATAGGCTGACAGTGCTGATCGCTATAGCTACAGACCTATTATATCTCTCCTTAGAGGCTGCCAGTGCTGGTTGCTATAGCTACAGACCAGGTGTCCTCAGCAGCTCGTCACTGCAGGCCAGGAGTAGCCAGTAAACACACCTCTGAAGTCAAAACTGAAACTGAGAAAACAGGACTGAGTTAAGATGAATCGATGGAGTGAGACAACCCCTTTAACTAACTTGGTCTCCTCCTCTGCCCAAAACTATGTACAATATTCCATATGTGACCTCACCAGTGATTTGTATAGAGGCCAAATTATGTTCCTGTTTTGATCATTTCTGCCTCTTTTAACGCCAACCATGATTTTATTTGCCTTGGCAGCAGCTACCTGGCATTGGCCACTAAATTTAAGACTACCGTCTACCAGTTTGTCCAAGTCTTTTGCAGCTATAGTTTTACCCAGTATCATGTTCTATATTACATAATTGTACTTTTTGTTTCCTCGGCCCAAGTGCATGATCTTACGTTTATCTACATAAAGTACATGCTCTTATTCCCCCGACATGCAGTGGCATATCAGGGCAGACATGGAATGGACTAGAGCAGTGGTTCTCAACTCCAGTCCTCAAGACCGACCAACAGGTCAAGTTTTCAGGACTTCCTCAGCTTTGCACAGGTGATATCATTGTCAGTGCATTCTGCACAGGTGATATCATTATTGTCAGTGCATTCTGTGGGAGATCCTGAAAACATGACCTGTTGGTGGGGCGTGAGTTGAGAAACACTGGACTAGAGCAAGGGAGAGAACCGCTTGAGCGAGATCTGATACTGCACATGCGCTCATCTCCAAAACTCCTAGCACTTGTTTGGTGATTTGGGTAGGACTGGGACAAGGTATTCTGGTACTCTAGGCAAATAAAGGATATAGAGCCCTCCAATGGAAAATTTAGCCCACTCTATAACTAATTTTGCCCCATCATGCTTGGGATAAAGTGGTGCCCTATGCGGTCGTCTACCTTCGCCTATTCGTTGTCCAGACACTGAGTGCAAGAGCAAATGATTTCATAAGCCATAGGGCCCACAGGTCAGATGTTCTTCTCCCAGGTGTATGACCTGAGATTTTCACTGCTACTAAATGGGTGCATAGTCACTGAGCCGTGAAATCATAGACTGTCACCCGTTATACATATTACATGGTGCATTTCCCCTTTTAGTAAATTGCTTCAAAATAAGCAAATGGGTCCATTTTCCTCTCCTACAGATAGGTTGGAGGACCAAACGGTTTCCATTACATAGAAACAACTTTTTTTTTCCATTCAGTGTTACATAAATTTCTAGGAATTCCCTTCCCAGATTTAGTAGCTCCCATTTATTCTTAAAATAGTCCATGACACATCACGGTTGTCCGGGAGCTACATATAATGTGTCATCCATGAGGAGAAACAGCAGTCGCCACCATTAACATGTCCCTGGTATTACACATATATTCATGGGAAGCATCCCATATACATCCCTGACAATGATCATTAAAAGGGGTATGCCAGATTTTTTTTTATAGAACCATTTAGAAATTAAAAATATTAAGTAGCCAGCCTCCTGATGTCATTAAGTCAATACGATGATCTCCTTGGGATAATAGTAACTGGGACAGAGCTATGTACTTCTATCTGTTGGGGAGATTTATCAAGGTCGGTGCATGAGAGAAGTAGAGCAGTTGCTCATAGCAGCCAATCAGAATCCAGCTCTTTTTTTTCTCAGAAAATGAAAGCAGCAACCTGATTGGTTACTGAAGGGAACTACTCCACTTGTCCCTTGTAGCAGCTTTGATGCGTCTCCCCCAAGTATGACCATAGATTGGTCGTGACGACATAGACCTTTGTGTCCTCTTCTGTTCAATGACATATATATATCCATGTTATGTGATTGGTTGGACAATCTCTGTTTCATACAAGGGTCCTCTGACAATAATCTAATTACTCGTTAATATAGGAGGGTCCTTCGTGGGGTAACCCCCTCAAATATCTCAGAATTTCCCATAGGGGTATATGACAATTGGTCTTTTAAACCAGATAACTCCTAATGCCAAGTTTAGCCCCTTAAAAAGGTTTTCTCGGCATGCTGTTTCACTGAGTCACAAGCAGTTTTACACTCAAGCTATGTCTGCACAACACTAGATTTTAGTTGACCGTACCCAGCGATGTGTAGCCCTCATTAGAAAATCAATTCTATTGCTGTAGTCTACATGTTGTATATTCCGCCGAGCCGCTGTTGGACTCCCATAGCCCTAACATGCTTGGCTGCTGGGAATCTGAAATCCGACTGCGGTATTCTGCGCAAAATAACATGCATGGCGCGCGCGGTCCAGTGAATTTTCACATTGCTGTGTAGATATAGCTTCACTCTGTTTCCTCAGGGTTTGAGTGGTTTTATAGCAGTGATTAGCATATTTAATTTCTCTGTAAGTAGGTCAACCGTTACACTGACAAGTGCAGAACATGTTTCCTCTTCAGTAAACACAAGGTACATGTGCTGTGAGGACTGAAAACAATGGCTTATCTGTAATCTTGTTAGGGATAATTAATTAGAGGTAACAGAGTTAGGCTAAATCCACAGGGGAAGGATTTTCAGTTGGTTTTTAAGACCGTTTACAGATTTGAAAACCGACTGTCAACCATCCCTGAAGACACCAATAGAAAATCCACCCAGTAGTCTGCCCTGCACGGTTTTCTACTGGGCAGGTTTTCACATCAGCGGTGTTCAGAAAAACTTGGAACATGCACAATCTTCCGCCTGGTTTTCGGGTGGATGCTGTGCTATTCAATGGTTAAAGGGGTTGTCTCACTGCAAGGATTGCTTTTTATGTTAAAGATCTTGCGAAAACAAGTCACTTTGCAATGTATGTCCATTAACAGTGTCCTACCTATTCCGAGATATCCCCTCTTGTATGGGCTCCATCCGCTCTTCAGGTCACTATAGCTACAGACATGTTCAATCTCTCCTGATAGGCTGCCAGCCCTGGTTACTATAGCTACAGACCTGGCTTCTACTGCAGCCTAGTGGAAGTCAGTAAACACGCCCCTGAATTCAAAGTGAAACCAAGAAAACAGGCCTGAGGTAAGAGGACAACCCCTTTCGAGGGGGGGGGGGCGGTCAAATCCGCAAACTGCGGACAGAACCGTCCCCCAAAACCATCAAAAGACGATAAAATACGGATTCTTTAAACATGTTTATTGTCATTGACATGTACACAGCTGAGAATCAATACAACCATAGTAGCAGATTCACAGTACTTATGCAAGAGGGTAATAATGCTGTTTTGTATCTGTAGAGGCAAAAATCAGTACATGTTCAGATCAGCATGATAAGCAGGAAAAAGAACACAGTAAACAACTGGCCATATTCTTAAACAAAATCCGACCGGTATTTTACACTTGCCATGTGGCCGTACCCTTATGGTCAAGTAACCATAGAAATCTGTATGCACTCGGAACATATAAAATGTATCCTATCTCATGACTAAAGTAAAATCTATTGTCCAATGTATTAAGAAAAAGTCCTCAATTACTTGTCCCTTCATGTTGAAAGCTAATCTTTGTAGTGAGAAAACCTCTGGAAGCACTAGGCCAGAAAAGGCTTAGATGACCTTTTAAATGTTTTAGTTTTTGCTTCCCTGCATTACAACAGCCATAACTTTTTTAATTTTTTTCAGTGAAGCAGTGGTATGAGGACTTGTTTTATATAGGGGAAGTTACATTTTTTAGTAGCTTGATTTTACATATAAATTGTACCGTAATTTGCAAAAAAAAAATAATTTTGCCAAGTGAACATTAAAAAATGCCGTTTGCTTATTTTTTTAAACTTTTTTTGCAGCATTTACATTTCACACTAAATAACTTTTTATATTTTATTGATTTTTTTCACACTTCTTTATTTTTAACATTTTAGGGACTTTTTTACACTTTTTTATTTTTATACTCTTGTATGTTAATGCATTGCAATTTGTGGCAATATGACACAGGCTGCTGTCAAGGCACCACACTCTGGGCCCTGACAGCAGGTTTCCTGTACAGGCAGCCCTGGGGCTACTCTAGGTCCCCAGGGCTGATTATATAGACATTCCCTAGGCTCCACTGGGCACTGGGAATCCCTGTGACCCGTTGGGGCAAGGGAATCCCCTTTGATCATGCATGTGGCAATCAAAAGGTTAATCAACATTGATCGGAGGCTTCCTCCAGTCCCTGCCATGCACAGATTGCTCAAGAAGTGGAGCTATTAACTACATCTCCATTCCTAGCACAGTTGTGGTGCCTGGAGCCACAAACCTCATTGGAAAGCAGAAACGTCTTTTGGCATCGCTGCGACCGAGAACACAATCCACCTGTGGGTGGTCGTTAAGGGTTTAAATACTTGGACTCCCCTTGTTGTGCTTAGCAACCAGAGCTCAGATGTCACTGTAAGGGTATGTTCACACAGCTTGACTGCGGGGCGTACAGTACGCCCCGCAATTAAGCCAGGTCGTCGGGAGTCGCGGGGGAAGGTCGGGGGAATGGCAGCCCGCCGGCCCCATAGACTTGCATTACTAGACATGCTTTCGCGCTGCAAATAAATGACATGTCAATTATCTCCCCGTGTCCAAGCACATACAATACAACCGTATTGTATGCCCAGGGAGAGGAGGCGTAATCCATAGTTCTCTATGAGAGCTATGGATTCCCGTAATGATTGGGGCGCATTTCGCTTGTATTAGAGCGCAGTGCGCCCCAAAATAAGCCGTGTGAACTTACCCTAACCCTTAAAAGTTTGTTCGTTGACTAAAGTTGGCATTATATTTTGAATAGCTGTGGGCCCAATGCTTGTCTGGCCGACAGCTACTCTTCCTATCCTTTGGTTGAACATACAAGTGTTGTTAATGGAAAAAGTTTGAAAATTTGAAACTTTACTTGCATATAAAATATCATAAAGAACCATTAACCTACAGTATGTAATGCATGTTTTGCCTAATGAGAGATGGAATGATCTTATTGAAGAAAGATGTCATTAATGCTATAATTGTTCCAGTAAAGAGATGGTGAAAGGGTTGAACATGTCAGACTGTGGGGTAAAAGAAACTCTGGTAGACTAAGCATAGAGCAACTGCCCCGACAAAGGTGACCCCGTCAGGAACCTGCCCCTACACACTCTTTCCAAAGCAATAACCCATATTGTCCTCTATTTATATATTTTTGCACTTTATGATATCTTATGCATTACATATTTATGGCACTTTATGATATTTTATATTCAGTTTTATTAAAACGTAAAAGGGTTTTCTCACTACAATGAATAGTTTTTAAACATGTAGGGAAAGGTAAATGAATACATTGCTTTGGTCAGGAGATTTTATCTTCTCTTAGAGCACACAAGTTTCTCTGGTTACCGACCACCCCTCCTCACTTCTCTCTGTTCTCTCTTATCTCTCATTGCTCCATGCTATTGTCACTCCCACCATGGTGAGTCACCTCCTACAGAGTCTTATCTCTATTGAAAAGTTTTCACCATTTAGAGCTCTGCAGCCTTGTGCACTACACTTTATAAATCTCCTGCAATCATGTCACTGTAACAGGAATAGCTAGGAATATCAGAGCTGATAAATCAATCACTGCTGTAGACTCAACCATAACCTTACCAGGAAGGTTGAGTCTGAAGATGCCTGTGGCTCTGTGAAATTGCATGATGAGAAACCCCCTTTAGGTTTTATATTTACAACCTGTGTGGTTTACATTTGGATTGATGCTGGTCTAGATGTCAGATTGGTGTTATATGTCCTTGTTGTACTGGGAAAGGGGGGAAAAAGCCACTGCCAGACACTTTAGGTGGTGGCGCATCTTCTGTGGTGTAGAAATTTACCATGCCAGAAACTTTTTTCCCTTGACATCATCTAGTTTGGATACCGGGTTCCACTGAAGTTAGTGGTTTAGGACGACCAAAATGTAATATGTGTCACTATAATGTGTATGGTCAAAAAACAGTTGTGACTCCCAACACCTTAGGATGCCAAACAAAGTTGGCAGCATGTATTCCACTTATGGGTTGTTCTCTATTGTGAATAGACCTCTTTATTGGGTCAGAATCTGCACCCACCAATCCAACCGATGTAGTCAAGGATGACCATCAGACTTTAGAATGGGGTTCCTTGTATGGCCATTATCAACGTCATAGTGAAATCGGAAATAGAAGGTATAGTATAATTTCTACTTCATTTTCTGGATATTCCACAAAGCTTCAGCCTCTCCAAGTCTCTCCGCTTCTTCGAAATTTCTCTTTCCTGCTCCATCATCCCGATTTCTTCCATTTAGTTGCAATAACACAGTGGTTTGCTTCTTTCAGGGATGATGAGGCCTCAGCAGATGGTCCTCTTCGTCCCTCACTGGTTGATGAGCTCGCCTATAAATTTTTGCATGCATGCCAAAAACAGTTTGTTGTATTTCGAGGGGTGTTAGGTTAGAAGCACATTACCAAAAATATGCAAAAAATAATATCTGGGAAGGAGTGAGACAGCCTACTATGTCCTGCTGGTTCTGCCAAGGAATATTATGCTGCCCTTTCATGTAGGCAGCTTCATTTCAGTATAGCAGTTGTAAGATGTTGGTGAAATGATTTAGCAGCCCAGATTCCTTTTGATTGTCTATTTCTGCCAACAAAAACGATGCCAGAATTTGAGGGATTTTAATGCAGCTTTTTTTTTTTTTTTATTATTAGAGACAAAGAAAATCTTGAAATAAAAGGGGGTTATTGGGATTAATGGAGTAAACGGATCTATAGACAATTGTGAGAGAAATGAAGATGGACATGTCTAGTGGACATCGTGTTCTAGAGCTGCTTCATGTACTTGATCTGTGGCTGTGGTAGTCTGGTGTATATGATGTTTATTAATGGCAGACTGGAGTGCCTGGGTCCCACCAGTGAAGCTGATATTTGGGGCCCACCAGTGAAGCTGATATCTGGGGCCCACCAGTGAAGCTGGTTCTTGGGCCCACCAGTGAAGCTGGTATCTGGGGCCCACCAGTGAAGCTGGTATCTGGGGCCCACCAGTGAAGCTGGTATCTGGGGCCCACCAGTGAAGCTGATATTTGGGGGGCCCCCCTTTCGAGGTTTTGAGCCCACCTTTCGGGTGATTTTTGGAGCCCACCTTTCGAGGTGATTTTTGGAGCCCACCTTTCGAGGTGATTTTTGGAGCCCACCTTTCGAGGTGATTTTTGGAGCCCACCTTTCGAGGTGATTTTTGGAGCCCACCTTTCGAGGTGATTTTTGGAGCCCACCTTTCGAGGTGATTTTTGGAGCCCACCTTACAGCTACTGTACATGACTGCACACACTACACGTGCCTCTTGCTTTCTGCCTCTCTTTCTTCCTGAAAATAAACCACAGGTCTGCCAGGCCCAGACGCCCACCATACCTAGGGGCTCACTAGGGTTTTGACCTACTCCCCAACGAGCTAATCCGAGCCTGAGTTCTACACAAATCTAGAGATAAAGATGGCAGGATGTGCCATAGACAAAAGGATCTTGGAGCAAAGATCAAGATGGGCCCCTATTACAAAGCATCTTTTGTTATGAGGATTGGTGTTTTTTTCCCCCCTCCATGCCTTTTCCATAACCCTTGGACCAAATTCTTGTTATATTAATTACATTGGGGTAAGGCATTAAATCTGTTTGGTGAGAGGGGGGTAGTTTAAAAAATATATATATATATATATTTTTATTTGTTATATTATTTCTCTTTATTAATTTTCATTGTTTTAGATTTTTATGTTTCCACTAAGCTTCTGGAGACTATGTATGTACAGAGCTGTGCCAAAAATTTGGGCGTTTTTCACCCCACATCTAGCGCGCCCCTTCGTATACTTTAAAGTCCCTGCACGCCAATACAGGCGCATTACAGAGCGCGCGAGCATTTGTAATGCACCGAGATAGGGGGTGCTGGAGGCCAAACTACAACTGTATAAACTACACATGTATATTTTTGAAAAACAAATCCGACCATTCTGCTGGAACGGGGTAGAGCACTTTAAAAGAGGTTTACCGAGCCGAAGTGTCGTTTTATACAAAAGGCTAAATCTATGACCCCCAGTAAAATCCATAGATTCGGGCGCTTTCTATGCACAGTGCATAAAAAAAAAAAGGGGGCCCCGGGGGCCCCAAAAAAATCTACTTTCGCCCTATGCACACGGTTTGATTTGCGCGCCGAAAATTATCGCTGAATTATGTGCAACCCGGCCTAAAATTTGCGCAAATTTGGAATGGTTTTTTTTTTTGTTTTAAAAAGGGGAGATTTTCACCTTCTATATATTTGTGGGGTGAAAAATCATGCAGAAATATCAATTCTTTTTCAGCGCTGAAAATAAATCCACATTGAAAGAAATCGGTGTCGTGTGCGCAAAGACGCAGATTTTACATTGGAAACAATGAGATGGAATTGCGGCAAATTTGCGGGTTTCTGAGGGGGTTTAGCCGAATCCACTCCTGAATAAGAGTCCAAATTAGCCATGTGAACATACCCCAAGTCTATCCATATTTTTTTACACTACTTGTTTAACCCCTTTTCCCGGGAGCCATTTTTGGGCCTCTCTGCAGAGCCCCTTTTTTTTAAATCTTCATGTGTCACTTTTGAAAATAACTTTTTTGACACTTTAACCTATCCAGGATTCAAGATTGTTTTCTCTGACACTTGTGCTTTAAGATAGAAAGAAATTTCCCAAAATTATTTGGAAAAATATCAAATTATCGTGAAAAATTTACCTTTAAAACTTAAAAAATTTTTTCTGCATGAAGACAACAGTTATTCCACTCAAAATATTTATAACTAGCATCTCCCATATGTTTTGCTGTGTTTGGCATCTTTTTTTTTTTAAATTTTTTTTTTTTTTTACGACATTGGGGGGCTTAAAAATTTAGCAGGTTTTTTCAAATTTTCAAGAAAATTTAAATATCAATTTTTTAGGGACCAGTCAGTTCTAACGTGACTTTGATTGACCGTATTTTAAGATACCCCCCATAAATGCCCTCATCTAAAAATACACCCCTTAAATATTAAAAAACCCGCATTTAGAAGTTTTAAACCCCATTAGGTGTTCACGGGAATTTAAAGCAAAGGGGAAGTGAAATGTCAAAATTTCACTTTTTTGCAGTTTTTTTCAATTTTTTATACATTGACAAGAATACGGTAAATTTATCGGGTAAATGAATTTAATTTTGTTCCCCCAGTTTCTGCCGTTTCCGAGATTCCCATATGTGGCCCAGTGCATTATTTGGTCAACCCAACCCCCCAAATGGGGGAGACCTACGGGCCCTTTTGGGGCCTCTTTTTCATTACGATTTTTTTTGGGGGCCTTTTCAGGTTTGGGACACCCTAAGGTCCCAAAAACCTAATAAATCCCCCAAAAAAAGATCCCATTTTGGAAACTACCCCCCCTTAAGGAATATATCCAGGGGTGCAGGGGTATACAACCCCACGGGCTTTTTAAACAAATTTTTTTAGCGTTCGGCCTGAAAATCAATAAAAAAAAATTTTTTACAATAATCTGAAATTTTTTAGCTAAAAAATGTTTAAATTTTTTTCAAGGAATCTTAAAAAAAAAAGTCCCAAAATTGTGTTTCGCAATTTCTTCCAATTCGGCAATACCCTACATGGGGGTGTAAACTGCTGTTTGGGGCGCATGCTAGTGCAAGAGAGGGAGTGTTTTTTTGCTTTTGCCGCACAGTTTTGGGTGGGGCCTGCGCATTTTCAAACCCCCAAAGTACTAGAACGGTGAAACCCCCCAGAATTTCCCCTTTTTGGATTCAACACCCCCTCAGGGACTCACCTAAGGGGATTTTGTTTTTGGGGCACAGGTGTTCCGTTTTTTTTTTTTAGCAGGGGGCCGGGAAATGGGGGGGGGGAAAACGCAGTTCCGCCATTGTTTTTTGGGCTTAAAATTTTTAGGCCCGTTTTCAAAAGGGTTTATTTGGGCATTTGGATTGGGGCGTACTCCGCGCCAATTTGCGCTTCATTACGGCCCCAATCCGCCCCCTTTTCATTAGGAATCCACTGCTCTCATAGAAACAGTGGTTTCCGTCGCCCCTCCCCGCTCGGAATCCGCCGCGGGGGGAGAAAGTGACATGCCATATTTACGGCGCATACGCGCCATAAAAAATCATTGCTTTTTGGGGCCCCGCCGCGCTCCGGCCCCGCCCCCGTCCCCGCCCCTTATTCAGGCGGTTTTGTGAGCTCAATACGGCTCACAAATCCGCGGGAATAAGCCGTGTAAAAGGGCCCTTAACTTATTCGCCTAGGGGGATAAATGACGGGATAACTTTACTTTGGGGTCGGTACAATTACTTTTAATAAATTTTATTAGTTTTTTTTTTTGTTTTTTTTACTTTTGCAAAATAGAAACGATTTTTAAAAATTGCCCTTTTAGTTTTCCTATTTTGCAGCCTAGCTTTTTAATTTTTTTTCTATGGGGCTGCTTGGGGCTTTTTTTTTCGAATAGTTGATGTTTTTTTTTGGTACCCTTTCGGGGGGGGATGTGATGCTTTGATCACTTTTTATTAAGGTTTTTTGAGCATTTTTTTACAAAATACGCAATCCTGGTAGGTTTTTTATTTTTATTTTTTTTCAGCGGTCACTGTGCGGTATAAATGACATGCTAGTTTTACCAGCAGGTTGATACATTAAACGATACCCCATTTTATATTTTTTTTTTAATGTGTTACTGCTTTTACACAAAAAAAAAACTTATTTAAAAGGAAAAACTTTTTGCATCTCGCGGTCCCGAAGCCTAACTTTTTTATTTTTCGTTTATGGAGCTGATAGGACTTTTTTTTTTGCGGGATGATTGACGTTTTATTGGTAACATTTTTTGGGGGGCAAAAACTTTATGATCGCTTTTAAATCCTTTTTTGGAAGGCAGGGTTAAGAAAAACTGCAAACCTAGCAGTTTTTTTATTTTTATTTTTAATAGCCACCGGGGATACCGTGACAATTTAGTTTTACTCTGTGGGTTGAGAAAATTACGGGATACCCAAATTTTTGTAGTTTTTTTATTGAAAGCAAATTTTTTTGAAAAAAAAGTGTTTTTATTGTGTAAAGCAATATTTATGCATACATCTTTTAATAGCCAGAACTTTTTAATTTTTCCATTACAGACTGTGTAAGGACTTTTTTTTTTTGCGGGAGAAAAAGACGTTTTAATTGGGATCACTTTGATGTTGATATGGTTTTTTTATGACTTTTACTCCATTTTATGTGCGCGGAAACAAAAATCGCAATTCTGTGACTTTTTTTTTTTTTTTTTTTTTCGGCGTTACCCCTACGGGTTAATTAACATGACAATTATAGGGTGGGGCTTTTGCACGCGGCGATACCAAATAGGGTATTTATTTTTTTCTTTTTTGGGGCGATTTGGGGTTTGTAAAGGGGAAAAGGGCATGTACTGTTTTTATTTTATTGTTTTTGTTTCACTTTTTTTTCATTTTTTTTTTACTTTTTTACATTTTTTTCACCTTTTCCCCCGGGGGGAAATTTCATGAACGATGTCGATTGTTATGCAATAGGAGATCAGCACACAGCTTTTAGCTGTATGCTGGTCCCATGGAACGTCTGTCACGCTGCCCACAATGCATTTTGGGCATCGTGACGTCACCAGACAACCCGGGTGCCCATTTTAGAATCCCCGGGGTCCCGGGGAGTACGAAGGCGCTCAGGGCCCTTAGCGCCGGATCTCGGCAGCAGGACTCACTCCTGCGGGCCCCCAGCTGCGATGTCGCGACCACATGTTGCGACATGGGGGGGTTTAAACCCCCCGGCCGGGGCTCACTCAGGGTGGGGGATTCGGGATGATGCCAGCGGGAATAACCGCGGGTTTTTTGGGCCCCTCTGCGCGCTCTGCCGGAGGCGCAAAATCCGCTTGACGTATCATCGGCAATTTGCGGGGGAACCCCCACCCGACATTGCCGTAAGTACAAAATTCGGTAAAGGTTATATCATAGCACCATTGGTTACAGGGAATACAACAAAAAAATCAGCCACACTCTACAAACCTAAGAAATAGTCCCAAAATGAATATGGAAATTTTTAAAATGATTTTGCTACTTTTTGAATATATGAAAATTTGAGGTTCTTTTTGAACATTTTTGGGAACCTTCAATGACATTTTACCTTGCGCAACAGTACGCGCGCCGCGGCAGAAATTTGCATGGACACGCCCATCTTGTCGGTATACCACGCCCCTTCAAAAAGCCCACCCACCCACCTAAAGCAAACGGCTTTTGGGAAAAAAGCCAGGTAGATCCCCTTTTCCCGGGGTAACCCCCCATAAGCAGGTATGCCCCCTTTCAGGAAGTAGATGCCCCCCCCCCTTTTAGCCAGGTAGGTGCCCCCTTTGTTAGCCAGGCAGGTGCCCCCCATTGTGGCCAGGTAGTGCCCCCATTGTGGCCTGGTAGTGCCCCCATTGTGGCCAGGTAGATGTCCCCTCTGTTGCCAGGTAGGTGCCCCCATTGTTGCCAGGCAGGTGCCCCCATTGTTGCCAGGCAGGTGCCCCCCTTGTTGCCAGGCAGAGCCCCCCCATATAGCTAATAAAAATAAAATAATAAACTCCACTTACCTCACCACGCTCCTGCAGCACGGCCCCTCCGGACGCTCTCCTCAGCGGCGCAGGGGGAAGTGAGAGCACCCGCGCGGCACTCCCCTGCAGCCGCGCGTCACTTCCCCTGCGCCGCAGACCTGCGCCGCTGACCGGTATGTATGGCGCGCACATATCGGCGCCGGACATACAGGGGGAGGAGGGAGCGATCCCTCCTGCCTCCTCCCTGCACAGCGAGACTCCGGGCGGGTGAAGCGGGCGCAGCGGCCGCTTCACCCGCCTGTAGGAGCGGCCCGGCGGCGCCAGAGTAGCGCACGAGCGCTACTCTGTTGCCGCGGCCATTTAACGAGCCCCTGCCGCCTGCTGGCGGCGGGAGGAATGCCAACTCCCCCGGTAGGGCGGGAGGGGACCCCAAATAGCGGGAACCCCCCCGCCAAAAACGGGAGAGTTGGCATGTATGCTTAAAACTGGATGTATTTCAGTCTGTAATTACGCGCCGGAGTGCGCAAATTACGGGCTGAAAACGCTCAGTCATTACGGTAATCCACAGTTCTCATAGAGAACTATGGATTACGTCTCCACTCCCTGCTCGGCGAATCCGCCGCGGGGGAGAATGTGAAATGTGAATTACCCGCGGCGTATACGCTGCCGACCCCCCCCCCCCCCCCACCGCGCCACGGGAGTACGCGACCTCCCGAGACGCACGATGTAGTGTACATCGTGTGAACATAGCCTTAGCAGCACAATGATGGGGGATTTCTCTGCCCTGCGGACTGATAGGGCAGGTGGAGCAGTTTAGATTCTGACTACAACTCCCATTCATGTCTATGGGAGAGTCTTGATTACTTCCCGGACCTATCAGATAATGATGGCATATGCTAACGATATGCCATCATTGTCTAAACTGAGACAACACCTTCAATGAGTATACTACTCTATAAAACACCTCCTTAGGTGAAGAAGCCTTATGTTTTTTTCTATCCTACAGGACTTAGGACAGGTGCACCAGGTGTCTAATTGAGAGATCTTCAGAGGACACTTCCTTTTGGAGGTTGATTTTGAGATCTTTGCATTAGGTCCCTCCCTAGGGAGTCTTTGTGCTACATCCCTATCATTGTGCTGTTGACAGTTATGTAAGGGAAGTAAGACTCCCTACCTACCTAGAAAGTCCTTACTAATAAAATAACACAAGCAATGGAGGCTAAGGGCACGTCCCCATGGCAAACAGCAAATACCGGTCGGATTATCCGACTGGTATTTGCTCTATTTTGTGTCCATGCACATGGCCGCAGGGGGATTAGCGGAGAAAAGCCCTCCTCCTTCGCATTGAAATGTTAATGTTCCACCCAAAAACCGGGCAGAAGAATGAACATGTTCAATCTTTTTCGGACCGCCGGCGGTCTAAGAAACCGTCCTGCGAAAAATTTGTGCAGTGGAGACCGCTGCACAGATTTTTCATAGAGGTCTGTGTAAAAGTTTGTCAGCTGGTTTGCAGGCGGCTTTCAGAACCGAAAACCATCTGTAAAACCGGCTGAAAACCAGCGTGGGGAGAAGCCCTAAGGAGCTGTTTTATAGAGGAGTATGTTCATCAAAGATTCCACCTGGCCTATCAGTCAGAAGGGCAGATACATTTTCCATCATTGTGCTGCTGATGAGACTAAGGGAAAACGGATTTACATTTTTAAATCATAAGCTTTTTTTGTATGTTGCATAGCATTGTATTTTTCCTATACTCATGTACGATATATTATAATGGTGTTTAGTATAGTATTGGTTTTCTGGTACACTGTTGCATAGTATTATGTTTTTACTATACTGTTGTATCGGATAGTACTGTAGTAAGGTGCAGTATAGTATTTCACTGCATAAGTATTATTTTAATAAAGTATTTTCCAGTATAGTATACTATTTTTTTAGAATTGCACAGCATAGTATTGTGTCGTACTGTTTGTTTTTAATAAAGCATTTTATAGTATAGTACAATATTGCTTAGTATTGCGTTGTAATATTAGTATGCTATTGTGTAGTATTCTATGGTTGTGTTTACTATAGTACAGTACTGTTTAGTTTTTTGGTTTTTTTAGTATACCATTGTAAAATGTAGCATTGTTTCGTATACTAGTATACAATACTATAGTTTTATATAGTATAGTGTGGTTTAGTATAGTATTGTATTTTTAGAGCTGTTTTTATATAGTATTGTTTTTAGTATAGTACAGAATTGTTGGATGCTGTTGTACAATATAACATTTAGTATATTTTTTGTATTGTGTAGTGCTGTTTAATATAGTATAATATTGTACTCTTTGGTATACTGTTGTATTTTTAGTATACTATTGTACAGTGTAGCATTGTTTAGTATACTATGTATTCTAGTATACAATAATATGCATATACAGTAGTATTTTATAGTGTAATGCTGTTTTAGTATGATGTGTTTTTAGTATACTATTGTATTATTTTATAGCATAGCATTGTTTAGTGCTTATTTTAGTATACTATTGTACAGTGTAGCATTGTTTAGTATACAATTGTATAGTGTAGTGCTGTTTATTACAGTGTTTTTTTAGTATACGATTATATAGTGTTGAATACGCTATAGTGCTGTTTTGTATAATAAAGTATTATGAGATATAGTACTGTTTAGCATAGTACTCAATTTTAGTATACTATTGTACAGTGGTACATTGTCTAGTATACCATATCTTCCAACTTTTTGGGAAGGGAAAAGAGGGACCCTTTTGGTTCCTTATGTGAAGAATCCATTTTTAATGCATATTTACATACTTGAATAGGTTTTCTTAAAACAAAATCAAACACAATATAATTTGACTATAATCGTTTTTAAGGTTACTATTGCATCAAATGAGGGAATAATGTTGTGATCTTATATGCAGTTAGTTATCCTATTAGTTTTTGGAGCAGTATAGTAAGTTTATTAATGCAGATATATTTTGCATGTGAAAAAGAAGGACATTTAAAGAGAAAAGAAGGACTTAGATTAAAATAGGGACTGTCCATCCAAATGAAGGACAGTTAGGAGCTGTGGTATACTGTTGTGTGGTGCTGTTTTAATAGAGCATTGTTTTATAGCATATAGTTATGTAGTGTGTTTTATACTATAATATAGTGCCGTTTTTCAGTTAGTTTTGTTTGATACTGTGAATTTTAGTAGGCTACTGTACATTGCAGCATTGTTTAGTATACTGTTCTATAATTTAGCGCTGTTTAGGATATCATTGTTTTTTGTTATATGATTGTATAGCTTTATGTAACATAATATAGTGCTTTTTTGAAAAAGTAGGGTATGTACTTTTTGGAAATATGAATTTTGTATATTATTAAAACGTGTAGCAGTTTTTGAACTATGGGCGTGTAGCATATTTACTGTTATATCGTCTAGTGTTGTTTACTTAGCTTTTGTTTTTTTTTTTACTGTTATCCCGAGTATAAGCCGCCCCCGAATATAGCGGGGTGCCTACTTTTGCCACAAAAAATGGGAAAACTAAATTTACTAAGTATAAGCCTAGGGGGAAAATGCACGGCTACTGGTAAATTTTAAAAAAAAAAAAATGGATACCAAAAAAAAATTTTCAAGGCGGGATAGGCTTTTAATGTCCCTCATAGGCAAGTTAGGAGGTATATATCCCCCCATAGGCGGGATAGGCATTATAGGCAGGTATATGTCCCCCATAGGCGGGTATAGGCAGTTATAGGCAGATATATATCTCCTATAGGCAGGTATACGTCCCCCATAGGCAGGGTTTGTTAAAAAAAAAATAAAATAAATACAAGTACTTCCCTTTCCCCGCTGCTCCGATGCGAACCATGTTCTTCCCGGCACAGCGGCGTGATGTCACAGGCCGCGCGGCAGCGTGATGACACTCATCGCCTGTGTCAGATTACCTGTGCCCGGTGTCGCGGCCCTTTTGGGGGTCCTATTGTGGGCAGGGCTCGCTCTCTGCCCAGAAGTTTTCACTGTATGCGTTCCCAGAGGGGGTCGCATACACTGAAAAAGTCTCCGGGATGGCGCTCCCCCATGCGACAGTGACTCAATTTTAAGCCAAGGGTGCTTTTTTTTGAATTTTTTTTTTTTTGCTGAAAAAATGCAGTATATACGGTTTTATGGTTATATACTTTAAATACTGCTATTTTGTAAAATAAAGTATGATTAGTTTGTTTAGTATATTACTGAAATTTTTTTGTGCTTGTTTAGTATATTTTTTGTGTGTTTTTGTATAGTAAATTTCTTTTTTTTGTTACTAATTTTTTTAGCATAGTATTATACTGTTTTAGTGCTGTACTGTAATTTTAGTACTATTTAGTATTGCAACAAACTATAGTTATGTTTTATGTTTTGGTATCCACTGTGTTTAGTATTTTTTCAGTGTAATATATTTAATCCAAAATCATCTATAAATTCTCGTTTTTTAGTATCCTTTACAATCCCTGTGAAATAGCGAAGCAGTTTTTTGTTGTATTTTTGTGAAGGGTTTTTAGATTGCTATTTCTCCAATAAAAAAATTTTGGGTGGATTTTCTGGGGAGTTTCGTTTCAATTACCCTTTGTTTCCTAAAGAAAGTTGGTGAAATTTATTTTGATTCTAAAAACCCTCCCTTTAAAAAAAAATTATATACAGAAGAATTAAAGCACCAACCCATTTTTAAAACTGCTGTGCTGACCTATTAAATGCTTTTATACATTTCAGAAAAAAATTGTCATGTGGCCAGATTTGGATTGTGCACACTTGCCAAGAAAATTTTTTTATTATTACAGCATCTGAATTTATGCACTCTTCAATTATAAAAAATGCTAATAATGCAAAATTAATAGTCACCATTTATTTCTTTATCTATCATCAACAAATTGTAAAATTCAGCTTTCTTATAAAAATAACCCCAAATTTTGGTACATTATGGTACATAAAAGCATAATCAAGCAGGTGAATTTAGGGTATCTTGGGATATGGTCACGTCAGATTAAAACATGCATTTTTGCTGCAGATATCTGAGGCTGAGTTGTATTACTACCATTAAAATAATAGATTTGCTGTAGGTGTGCAACAAATTTACAGCAGATTGGCCACAGTGTTCGGAGCTACTGGGTTTTTGGGGCGATATGTGGTTAATAGGCTAGGTACGACCAGTGAGTGTCCCGTCCATATGTAACCCTTAGGGGGGGGGGGTCACTCTTTTTCTGTACTATGGGAATCTAATGGAATATTAAAGGGGAACACTGATTTTTCTTATTGATTGCTACCATAGAACGTTTACCCTTAGTCACCGCCATTCAGTCTTTTATGGCAGACGTTTATGGGACAATAGATGTTGTGCTATAATTACACTATGGACACGTTTCTGAAAACTGTCTAGCAGTAAGACTGTTGCCCATAGCCAAACACACAAGTAAGGTGCAATGAAATTGTATAAAAACTACAGATAGGCTGGAAATAAAAATAAAAAAAAAGTCATTAGAATAGCATGTCAGTGAATAGAAACTATGGGACTGGTCCTGCTTGAAGGACCACAGGTCCCAGCAAGAATTGTGCTGTGCTGGCTCTTGTTGTATGTAGAATAAAGGGTGAGAGCAGCGAAAATACATTTCAAATTTAATGTAGTAAAATTAAAAATGTAAAATTCTGAACAACGTCATCAGTTGTTTTTTTTTATGCAAAATTAGTTTTAGATTGTTAATTTTTAATATTTTTATATTTTTGGGATAATATATCTATTAATTTGATATGACAATTTTTTAAATTAAATTTAAATAATCTAATTTTATATATTTTGATAATTATCATCAATTACTTTCTATTATTGGACTAGTGAAAGTTCAGAAATATTGGGCATTTTTTTTCCCTAACGGCAAATCTAGCTCCACTTCGACTCCTCAGGCTCAAAATAGGTCTGCCTGTTCGAGCAGTAATGCGCCTAGTTTTGCCGACCCACATTTATATACATGTCTAATAATACGAGTGTGGTGCGACACTCCCCCAGAACGGCCCCTCATGTTAGGTGCATTAAAAAGTGTCGAGTCTAACGAACAATGCATCCAACACATTCGTTTGCCGCATTAGACATTGTAGCCAGCTTACTTTGGTGCATTTGACACCAGAAAAGGGTGAAAAGCCCGATCATACATGTCTCCCATGGTTTGGTGTTGATTTACACCGAAATCCATGTGAACTACCACACCTATAAACATACCCTTAACCCTTTCATGCCCTGTGCTGCAAATTTAAACAGTGGCAGCGTAAAGGGAGAATACATACACGCTGAGATACAGCTGACACCCACTGTTAACAGCAGGGATTGGAGTTGGCTTTGATCCCTGCTGTTTAATTCTTTAGACGCCAAAGGGATCGCAGCACCATTTGTTCCCCCCACATCAGCACTCCCGCAATGAGATCACAGGCTGCCGAATGGTTGATATGGCAGCTGGAAGACTAATGAAGACTTCTGTAGCTGCAGGGTTACTAATCCCATAACTTCCTGCTATAGGAAAGCCATACAGTGTGCCATAGGCAGGAACTGATGGGAGCATAATCTTGGCACACCCTAAATAATACAGAACAGAGTACAAGTGATAATGTACCCTAGTGGTCGAGTACCCTAGGGACATTACATGTAAAACTAAAAAAAGTTTTAAATTATACACACAAATATAATATATATATATATATATATATATATATATATATATATATATATATATATATATATATTTATAAAAAAAAAAATACATTTGGACATAATTGGATATTACGCAGGATCTCTTAATGTCTGAACTATTAAAATATAAAATTTATCCCGTACAATGAACACTATAAAAGACAAAAATTTTCAACAGCAGCGTTTTTTTTTTCCTCCCTAAAAATTTGCAGTAAAAAGTGATCAAAAGTCGCATGTATCCTGAAATGGTACTGAAAAAAACTGCACTTCAGTCTGCAAATGAATCCTCACTCAGGTCCATAGATGGAAAAACTAAAAAATTATTGGTCGCAGAAATTGGCTCTGCAGCACAGATTTAAAAAATTGGAAAAGTTAGAATTGTTTTAAAAGTAGCAAAACATAATAAAAACTCAACAAATTTGGTATCATCAGCATCATAACGAGCTGCAGAATAAAGATAACGTCATTTATTACATACAGTGAATTCCATGCATACAAAACTCCTGCAAAAGTGGCGCAATTGTGTTTTTTCTTTCACGTTTTACCCCATATAGAATTTTTTTGGGGGAGGTTTACCAGTAAATGATATAGTACGGTCAATGAGATCATTAAAAAGTACATCTTGTCCCGCAAAAAACAAGCCCTCCTACATCATGTAGACGATACAGATGTACGTTGCCAGCAGGTGGGGAGGAAAAACCAAAAATCTGAAAATTTCTGCGTCATTCAGGGGTTTTCCATTTTATCATTTTCTTTTTTTATTAGCATAGTAAGGCCAATTCAACATAAAAAAATATATATACTCACCTCTCCCCTCATCTTTATTCCAGTGCTTCACCGTCCTTACAGGCTGCTGGCCTTCTGTTTGTTTGTTTGTTCTACCGGACACCATTGCAGCCACTGATTGCGCTGATTGGCTAATTGAGTGGCACCTGACTGCTGCAAACAAACAGACACAAGGCCATACTCACAGCTCCATGGCTGGACAAAAAAACAAAAAACGTTTCCAGTAGAAGGAAGTGTAAGACCCAGTGCTGCATGGAAAGAAATTGCACAGGTGCAGATGAACAATTGCTCACAAACCCATTCACTAGGAGGGCAACTGCCTAGTTAAAAACTGCACATTGGATTAGAACCAGTTCACACCTGCATAGAGAAAAGCCACAGCGCCATACAAGGGAGATTGCTCAGGTGCAAAAAAACTGCTGAACAACCACTCACATGCCTACTATCCATGAGGGGGGTGATTGCTAGCATTACCATTGCATATTGATAAGGCTTATACATAGCGGCAGTTATACCTTTATGCGTGGATAACCATACTGGCTTACAACCAATTGATGAAGCAAATACTACTTGATTAAGCGGGTTGCCCATCATATTTCAAGTGTCCATCACAAAATACTATATTTACTATTTTGCCATAGGCAAACTTAAACTCTATCAGTTCTCTATCTATAAAACACTAAAACACTAACTTTTATTATGTACAACTCTTAACCTCTATACACACTATTTAAAAACCTGATTTCTAACCTCACCATTTAACCCTTTCTACTTCTGAAGGAAGGAATAGCTCCTTTTCCACTATCAAGCCTGGTGGAACCTCACCTACCAACAGGAAAGCCTTATATATACACAACAAATTATTGTTTCCTGCTGGTAGGTGGGGTTCCACCAGGCTTGATAGTGGAAAAGGAGCTATTCCTTCCTTCAGAAGTAGAAAGGGTTAAATGGTGAGGTTAGAAATCAGGTTTTTAAATAGTGTGTATAGGGTTAAGTGTTATACATAATAAAAGTTAAGTTTTAGTCTTTTATAGATTGAGAACTGATAGCGTGTAAGTTTGCCTATGGCAAAATAGTAAATATAGTGATCAGAAGTCACTCTCTGTTCTCTTGTGAGATTCCCTTTTTTTTGGAGACTATCATCACAAAATACTAACACTCTCTGCTCAGTGGCTGCACTGGTGACATTTGAGTCTGGAAGAAGAAAACAGACGGTAGTCAGTGACAACAGTAGAGCGCGAGGGTAGAGGGGATATATACTTTATGGTAAATTGGCATTACTATGCTAATAACAAATAAAAAAAAGAGCTGGACAACCCTTTAATATGTTCTTATTTGTGGCTAATCATTGGTTGCCCAATCTTACCAATGTCTGTTATTGACTGGATGACCCTACTGTCAGTAGAAACCTGCTGAGTCTCAAGATTCCCATTGCAAAGAGTGTCTCTGTCGTTGAGGACTCAGCATGTCCATTCATTATTCAGGAGGCCATTGACTTCAATGGGCACCATGTAATACATCATTTCTCCAGTGATGGCACTGCAGGAGAATGAAATGACTTCTGATAGCATATTACAGTTGATCGATAGTGATCCCAGCAGCAGGACCATGTGTGATCAGCTTGGGTCCCTGAACTTCAATGTGGTGAATTTGAAATTCCGTTTTAACCAACATTTTATTATGAGAACACTGCTGCAAGTAAAAAGGATAACTTTTTATAATACAATTATATTAGGAAACTTTACTTAACCCCTTCTCACTGCAGGGATTTTGGTTTATGTTGCATTTGTTTTTTTCTCTCTGCCTTTCAAGACCCTTAATTTTTTCTATCTATATAGATTTGTGAGGGCTTACTTTTGCAGGACATCTATTTTTTTTTTTTAACGGTACCATTAAAGGGCTTGTCTCACTACAAGGATTGCTTTTTATGTTAAAGATCTTGCAAAAACAAGTCACTTTGCAATATATGTCCATTAACGGTGTCCAACCTATTCCTAGATATCCCCTCTTGTATGGGCTGCATCAGCTCCTCAGGTCGCTATAGCGACAGACCTGTTCAATCTCTCCTGATAGGCTGCCAGCACTGGTTACTATAGCTACAGACCTGGCCTCTACTGCAGCCTAGAGGAGCCAGTAAATACGCCCCTGAATTCACAGTGAAACCAAGAAAACAGGACTGAGGTAAGAATCAATGCAGTGAGACAACCCCTTTAACTGTACCATTTCACAAACAAATGCTTTGGCTTTGTGAATTTTTTTTCTACACTATTTACTGTATGGGATAATTATTGTTATAGTTTAATAGATGGGACTTTTTACAGAAGCAGCAAAACCATTTAAGCTGAAATTTTTTATTTTTTCATTATTTTATTTGTAAAACGGTTAAATTTTTTTCACTAGGGTACTTGGCCTGACACTGTTCTGTAAGGCCATGTATAAACAGCACTGTTTTTTGGTCATATTTTTGGTGGATTCAGTATTTAGAATCCTCTGAAAATCTGACTGCAACCAGCTCTGTGATACATAGGGTTATATGATAGAGGAGAGGAGCTGGGCTCAGCTCCTCTCCTCTGTCATATAACCCTATATATCACATCACTCAGCTTCTCTCCTCTATCATATAATCCTATATAATCACAGAGCTCAGCTTCTCTCCCTCTATTATATAACCCTATATATCACAGAGCTCAGCTTCTCTCCCTCTATCATATAACCCTATATATCACAGAGCTCAGCTTCTCTCCCTCTATCAGATAACCCTATATATCACATCACTCAGCTTCTCTTCCTCTATGATATAACCCTATATATCACAGAGCTCACCTTCTCTCCCTCTATCATATAACCCTATATATCACAGAGCTCAGCTTCTCTCCCTCTATCATATAACCCTATATATCAGAGCTCAGCTTCTCTATCATATAACACTATATATCACAGAGCTCAGCTTCTCTATCATCTAACCCTATATATCACAGAGCTCGGCGTCTCTCCCTCTCTCATATAACCCTATATATCACAGAGCTCAGCTTCTCTATCATATAACCCTATATATCACAGAGCTCAGCTTCTGTATCATATAACACTATATATCACAGAGCTCAGCTTCTGTATCATATAACACTATATATCACAGAGCTCAGCTTCTCTATCATATAACACTATATATCACAGAGCTCAGCTTCTCTATCATATAACCCTATATATCACAGAGCTCAGCTTCTCTCCTCTATCATATAACCCTATATATCACAGAGCTCAGCTCCTCTCCTCTATCATATAACCCTATATATCACAGAGCTCAGCTTCTCTATCATATAACACTATATATCACAGAGCTCAGCTTCTCTAAAATCTAAACCAATATATCACAGAGCTCAGCTGCTCTTCCTCTATCACATCCTGCTCTCTATTAGGGGAGCATAAACCACCTGACAGGTTCCCTTTAACATTGCTTTTGGAGTTATTTAATGTATATAACCATGCACAGTAATTGTCCCGATGCTTGGATAGGACCGGCTCGGTGTAGTCACTACTCCCATGATAGTTTCATAGAACCGTGTTGCCTGTTTTCAGCATGTGACATAGTATCCTGCTTATTATGTGCTATATAACTAAGGGAAGGAGACCAGACACTGTGTATCTAATGTCGCTCGAAAGTTGCTGGACAGGTATAATGTATCAGAAAGTACAATGTAGCAGCAAACAACAGCACAAGAGCTCGGGATGTTATAATAGTTTGCTGTACAAATGTGGACACAAGGATACAATTCACACTTGACACAACATTCAGCACACACTGGGCACAGAGGTAATGGAGAGCTTTGCTTGATCAGTCTATGTTTAGCGCTGGGAGCTTTCTGGATTTCTTTGTTAGGCTATGTTCACATGGCGTAATTGCGGCGCGTACAGTATGCGGCGGGTGTCGTGGGAGTCGCGCTGATCAGCGCGGATTCCCAAAGCACGGGGGAACGGTCAGCCCGTCGGCCCCATTGACAGTGCGTTATTGCCGCAAATAATTGACAAGACACTTATCTCCATGTATGTACAATACCTTCGTATTGTATGCGCAGGGGGACGGAGCGTAATCCATACGTCTCTATGAGAGCTATCGATTACCGTAATTGTGGCGCGCATCTCACCGCGTATTAAGCACAATACACGCCGAAATACGCCCACACTTATGCATGAAAATAAGCCGTGTGAACATACCCTAAGAAAAACTGTCGTCCTATGATCTCTTTTTTCTAGGGTTCAGAATGTCAGATTTCCTCGGGGTTTATGCATATTATGGACCCACAGGAACTCCGTGTGCAGCTCTATGATGCCTCCATAAAGGCTCTGTCTCCCCTGCAGTGGACAAAAACTAATAAAGTTTTCTCACTTCTGACGCCAAAAATAAGTTTTTTAAAGTTTTTGCGCAAGAATCCATTTTTTTTAGACATTTTGGCGCAAAAATCCTTTTCTGGACATATTTTGGCGTAAAAAACGTCCGTAAAAAAACTTATTTTTAGCGTCAGAAGTGAGAACTTTATCAGCGCCAAAATATGTTAAGAAAAGGATTTTCGCGCCAAAATCTGTAAAAAAAAAAAAAAAAAAAAAGATTGTTGGGCGAAAATCTGTAAAAAAACCCCGTATTTTTGGCGTCAGAAGCTAGATAACTTTATTAGCGCCAAAATATGAGAAGAAAAGGATTTTAGCACCAAAATCCATAAAAAACTTACATGGATTGCGCAAAAATCGTTAGCGGCCAAAGCATGATCATTTTATTACTAAAAGGTACAAAAAAGGACACATCAGACATTTGTATGCAGATTTGATAAGGTATAACCTTTGTTACACCTACTATAGGTGGGACTTGGGTCTCCTGGAGGGTTTTCATTGAAAAATCGTGGCAAAAAACGCCGCGAAAACGCGGCAAAAAATGCGCCAAAAGACGTCCGGTGCTTTACATAGACTCCTGTAGTAAATTTTCTGCCCTGGCGTTTTTTAGAACATGTTGCAAAATATGACCAGTAAAAAAAACGAGCAGAAAAAAGAAGCTCAGTGTAGACAGCAGGAGGGCTTTACATTAGAGTCTATGGAAGATGATCACAGTTGTTTTTCCAGCATTTTTAGAAAATGAAAAACGCTGAAAAAAAACGGACATTTTTCTGTGCAGTGTAGACAGAGCCTAAGACCTTACGTACCATAGCGATAACCGTACTTGCCAATTCTCCCGTTTTTCCTGGGAGTCTCCCAGAAACTGGGTTGTTAAAGGGTCAAGGCTTATGCAAACCCCATCCTAAAATTGAGCCTTCAGGGAGTTTGAGGGATGTTACCAGATAGGTCAGGAGTAAAACCTCCCAGGTTCTGGATCCAGGACTGTTGGTCTCTACTGACCGGTCTGTGTTAGTAAATCCTTGTGTTTCCTGTGAAATAACAATTCTGAAGCATCTTCTCTTATAACTCTATGTTACCCTGTTATTTCTCTTAAAAGTGTATGACTGAATTAGTCAGCTGGGTGTTACCATTCCAGTGTTCAAAGGGGTGTGTCCCTGCACTCACTGTCAGCACTGATGTTGCTAAACAGCACCATGCTAAGGAGTACAAAGTATTGTATTGCACAGCATAGTATTGTTTAGTAATGTACAGTAAAACCAAAAAAATAAATAAAAATGGGGCCCTCACATTGTGCCCAAAAGAGCCACTTATCCTGGGACATGTAAGAGCAGTACAGGACATGTAGTACCTCACTGTACTGTAGAGAGGCGCTACTAGACCACCAATCACTGCATGCACCTCACTAATACATATAAGAGCAGTACAGGACATGTAGTGCTGCACTGTACTGTAGAGAGACGCTACTAGACCGGCAATCACTGCATGCACCTCACTAACACATATAAGAGCAGTACAGGACATGTAGTGCTGCACTGTACTGTAGAGAGGCGCTACTAGACCATCAATCACTGCATGCACCTCACTAATACATGTAAGAGCAGTACAGGACATGTAGTATTGCACTGTACTGTAGAGAGGTGCTACTAGACCAACAATCACTGCATGCACCTCACTAATACATGTAAGAGCAGTACAGGACATGTAGTACCGCACTGTACTGTAGAGAGGCGCTACTAGACCACCAATCACTGCATGCACCTCACTAATACATGTAAGAGCAGTACAGGACATGTAGTACCGCACTGTACTGTAGAGAGGAGCTACATGCCCCTTACTAACACAGAGATTTTACAAGTAAAATGTTTATGATCACTTTCTGGGATATTGTATCGTGAAACCACACTCAATATACAATGTCCCTGGAAAGACTATCGTATGTTCAAAATACTGTATCCTGAGGCCATTGTAACTTGATAGATCAGTGTATTGTCTTGTAAAGTACAGTATAGTGCTGTTTAGTATAGTATTATATTTTTGGTATACTATTGTAGAATGCTGCTTACTATAGTAAAATACAGTATAAAATAGTACTGTTTAGTATAATATAGTTGTGTACTGTAGTATCATAGTTTTGTACTGTATACTATAGTATTGTTTTTTAATGGGGTATTTTTTAAGTATAGTACAATATTTAGTCTAATATAGTATATTAATTCTTAGTATAGTGTTGTATATTTAGTATGCTACTGTATATTATAGTATTGTAAAGTGCTGTTTAGCATAGTACAGTATAGTAAAGTACAGTTTAATATAGTATATCATTGTTTAGTATAGTATTATATCATATAGTACTGTTTAGTATTGTATATTTAGTATACTATACTAGTATACTATTGTACAGCATAGTACAACATACTGTATACTAATGTATAGTGCAGTGCTGCTTAGTATAGTATTTATTTTTAGTATACTATTATAAAGTAGTGTATGCTTTAGAATACTGCTGTTTTGTATAGTAAAGTACAAAATAGTATAACACTATTTGCTATTTAATTTTAGTATATTATTGTACAATGTAGCAATGTTTAGTATACTATTTTACAATGTATTGCTGTTCAATGTAGTATTTACTTTTAATATACAAATATATAGTAGTGTACAATGTAGTATTGTACTATTTCGTATAGTATTAGATTTTAATATAGTATGGTACAGTGTAGTATTGTTTAGTATTTAATCTTATAGTGTAGTGCTGTTTAGTATGGTGTTGCGTTTTAGCATACTATTGTATAGGATTGTATAATGTAGTATAGTGCTGTTTTGAATATTAAAAAATAAAATGGTATAGTACTGAATTTTAGTATACTATTGCACAGAGTAGCATTATTTAGTTTACTAATGTTTAATGAGGAGCTGTTTGGTATAATATTGTGTTTTTAATATACTATTTTATAGTATTGTATATGGTAGTAAAGTAAGGTATAGTATAGTACTGTTAATAATGTGCTTCAATACTCTGCATGGTGTCTTCATATTCAGTACTTAAATGTTCCAAAGTGGTAACCATACTTGCAGATTATCCCATTTTTCTTGGAAGTATCCTGAAAACTGGGTCACCTCCCTGAAAATGGGCATCCAGGGAGTTCCATGGATGTTGCAAGGTAGATCAGAGTGTTCCTGGTGCAGGGGTAAAATCTCATGGATTTAAGTTTTGACCGTTTAGCTTCTATATGGCCTAAGTAGATAAGGCGCCCATTCCAATTTTGTATTGTCCCAGGAATGGGGTGTGTAGAGGTGCTGCAATTTAAGCAAACAAGGTGATAGAAAATGTCATTCACCAGACCAGAACCTCCTGCCCTTGCTGGTAAGCAGTATGGTGGTGTCAAGCAGCTCCTGAAAGCTCCTGATTTTTATCTTGGCTGTGAGGTGCTGACCTCTATGTACATAAATATCCATGAAAAAAACAAAACTGTGTCTCCATATAACATCAGAGTTAGGCCCGGTTCACACGGCTTATTGCTGACGTAATTGCGGGACGGATTTCGCCCCGCAATTACGCCGGCTCCGTGCAGCTGGGGTGGGAGACCGGCGGCCGCCAGCCCCATAGACACTCATTATTCACGGCACGTACGCGCCATAAATAATTCACATGTCACTTATCTCCCCCCGCGGCGGATTCGCCGAGCGGGGAGGAGCGACGGATTCCACTGTTCTCTATGAGAACTGTGGATTACAGTAATGGCTGGGACGGATTCCAGCCGTATTGCAGCACAGTACGGCGCGCAATACGGCTGCAATCTGTCCCTGCAATAAGCCGTGTGAACGGCCCCTTACAGTATGAGCACACATGCTGTGTTAAAGGTGTATTCTTGTCAATTCTTGTCACACTGATTAGCTTTAACCCCTTACCGCCGGAGCCATTTTTTGGGCCCTCCTGCAGAGCCCCCCATTTTTAAAATCTGTCGTGTCACTTTTTTTGGGAATAATTTTTGACATTTTAACCTATCCCTGTTTTCAGAGATTTTTTTCCCCGTGACAATTGTCTTTAAGAAAAAAAGAAATTTGGTCCAAAAAAATATTGTTTATTTTGTGAAAAATATAAAATTTATCGTGAAAAATGTGAAAAATTTTACCAATTTCAAACTTCAAAAATTTTCTGCATGTAAGACAGATAGTTATTCCCTCAAAATATTTTTATAACTAAAACTACCCTATTTCTGCTTATTTGGGGCTCAATTTTTAAAGTCTTTTTTTTTTTTTACGACATTAGGGGCTTAAAATTTAGTAGTATTTTTCAAATTTTCAAGAAAATTTTTTATACATTTTTTAGGGACCATCCATTCTTCGTGACTTTGTTGACCTTATTTTAATACCCCCCTAAGTGCCCTCATCTAAAAAACCCTTACCCCTTAAAGTATTAAAAACCCGCTTTATAAGTTTATTAACCCATTAGGTGTTTCACAGAATTTTAAACAAATTTAAGTTAATTTTTAAAAAAATTTTTCATTTTTTTTTGCAGATTTTCAATGTTTAACATTTTTTGACAAAAATAGGAAAATGTGATCAGGAAATGCAAATTAAAATTGATTCCCCCATATTCCTGCCTTTTTCGAGTATCCCATATGTGGCCCAGTGCATTTTTTGGCTAAACCCACAAGCCCCCAAATAGGAGGAGCACCTACTGGACTCGGGGTCTCATTTTCATTACGATTAATTGGGGGCCATTTCGGGCTTGGGGACCCCCTAAGGTTCCAAAACAAAAAAAAATACCCCAAAAAAAACCATATTGGAAACACAAACCCCTACGGAATATATCCAGGTGTGTAGTGAGTATATCTACCCCACAGGCTTTTTCACAAATTTTTTTTATGTTCGGTTTGAAAAAAAAAAAAAAATATATTTTTTTCCAATAATCTGAAATTTTAACAAAATTTTTTAAAATTTTTACAAAAAATTTTTGGAAAAAAACCCCCCAAAAATTTTTTTTACGCAATTTCCCAACGGCAAACCCACTGTGGGAAACGCGTTGGGGGCGGGGCAGGGGGTAAAAGGGGGGGAGTGTTTTTTTGGCTTTTGGCGCACAATATGGTGGGGCCTTTCGCATCTCCAAACCCCCCAAAAGTACTAAAACAGGTAAACCCTTCCAAAGTTGCCCCATTTTTTTCAACGCCCCCAGGGATCTCCCCAAGGGTAAATTTTTTTTTTGGGCGCCAGGTTTCCGTGATTTTTTTTTTGCATTGGGGCCCTGGAAAAGGAGGGGGGAAACCAGTTCCGCCATTGTTTTTGGGCTTATTTTTACAGATTCGCCATACGGGATAACTAACTAGGGGTCGGACAATTACAAAGAATAAATTTTTATAAGTTTTTTTTGACTTTAACGCAATAAAGCATTTATAAAAAGTTCGTTTTATTTTTCCTATTCTGAAGCCATAGCCATAATTTTTTCATATGGAGCTGCTTTGTGGGGTTGTTTTTTTCGAGATAAATTAAAAGGTTTTTATTTTTTAAAAATTAAAGGGGGGCAAAGGAAGCTTGATACTTTTTTATTTTTAAAAAGGGGTTTTTGGAAGCATTTGGCAAAAAACGCAAACCCGGGAGTTTTTTTATTTTTATTTTTTACAGCGGGCACTGTACGGGGATAAAATGACATGCTAGTTTTTTAAATCAGCGTTATACGATTTCACATACCACATTTTATATTTTTTAATGTTTTACTGCTTTTTCAAAAAAAACAATTTTATTGAAAAGGAAAACACGTTTTTGCATCCCGCATCGAGAACCTAACTTTTTTTAATTTTTCTGTTTTTGGAGCTGTAAGGGACTTTTTTTTTGCGGGAGATTGACGTTTTTAGGGAAATTTTTTGGGGGGGAAGACTTTATATCGTTTTTTAAAACTGTTTTTTGGAAGGTAGGGGAAAAAATACGCAATCCTAGGGATTTTTTTTATTTTTTTTTTTAATAGCGTTCACCTGCATACCTGACAAGTTATTTTTTACTCTGTGGGTTGAGACGATTACGGTGAACCCAATTTAGTATTTTTTATTTTAAAGCACAATTTGTTTGAAAAAAAAGTGTTTTTATTGTTAAAACAATTTTATCATCGCTATCTCTAAAAGCCAGAACTTTTAAATTTTTTTTCCCTAAAAAGAGCTGTGTAAGGATTTTTTTTTGCGGGTGAACTGACGTTTTTAATTTTTCATACTTTGATTTGATATATTTTTTATTTCTTTTTTCTCCATTTTTTTGTGCTGCGGGATGAACAAAAAATCGCTATTTGTGCTGTTTTTTGGGTTTTTTTTTTCGGCGTTCCCGTACGGGTTTTTTAACAGACAATTTATAGGGGGGGGGGCGTACGCATGCGGCGATACCAAATATGGGGACTTATTTATTTTTTATCTTTTTAGGGGGAATGGCGTTTTTAAAGGGGGAAAAAGGGGGATGTACGTGTTTTTAATTTAATTTTTGTTTTGTTTTACTTTTTACACTTTTTTTACTTTTCAACTTTTTAAAATTTTCCCCCCGGGGGAATTTCAAAACGATCTCAATCGTTCATCAATAGGAATCACATACAGTTTATACTTTATCGGCTCCATGGCAACTTCTTGTCACGCTGCCCCCCAATGCATTGTGGGCATCTGACACACCCAAAAAAAACCCGGGGCTTCATTCAGCTCCGGCTTCTGGTAGGAGATTCATACCGGGCGCTCACGCCGTTACTGCGCCGAGATCAGCGGACAGCAGGACTCACTCCTGCCGCTCGCGAACCGCGATGCCCCGAACCACGAGTAAAATACCCCTGGTTTCATGCCGCGATCTTGCGCGCCCGCTTTTAGCGCGCAAAATCCCTTGACGTACTCATACGGCAATTTGCGGGAACCCCTACCCAATTGCCGAGAGTACGACAAAGTCGGAAAAGGGAAATATGAGAAGATAAATAAGACTTTTACCAAATACAGACAGTCCCCGACTTGCAACTTTCTGACTTTTGTCTGTCTCCTAGTTGCGAACAGAGAATTATAGGACATGGCTCGGCATGCTGACATCACACACCGTGTCACACCCCATAATAACGTCAGTACGTCACATGCCTTCCTCTGCCCACTGCGTCTTTTGGTTGGCACAGCACAGCAGCTCTTTTTTAACTTCCTCGCACCTACCAGCCTTGTGCTAGAAACCTCCATCTTCAGGCCAGCACCACAGCTCTCCCTCATGCCTCTCTGCTCTTGCCACAGCAAGGCAATTCTGTTCTTAATGCTCCCGGTCCCCTTCCTCCAACTGCTTCAACTGTAAAATACAATACTCTATTAGCATACATACAATAAGTACATGGGTGACGTGACATGCTGGCATTTCTAGTTGTGGAACTACAAGTGCCAGCATGCCACACCAAACATGTACTAATTGTATGGGTACTGATTACTATACATGTTTAACGTGTGCTGCTGTGACACCCTGGTACTTAAAGTTCCATGTTCCACAGCAGCTAGTAGCTGTAGAACTACAGATGCCAGCAATCCGCAGCAACACATGTTAAACACGTACTAATCAGCACCCAAACAATTAACATATGTGTGGTGTGGCATGGTGGCACTTGTAGTTCCAACAAATTTAAAAACGGTTTTAAACCTTCCCTGCACTATCCAAAACTTAAAAATAAAAGAAAAAAATTGGCTGGAGTTACATTTAATAAATGCACCTGTTCCGACTTTTCTACAAATTCAACTTAAGAACAAACTTACAGTCCCTATCCTGTTTATAACTGGGGACTGCCTGTACATTACTGTTCTGATTTTGCTTCCTTTCACAGTTAGAGCAGTTCTTATCTCCTGCTTCCCTAGGATACTGACCACCTCTCCATGCTCTGGCAGTGGCCAAGATGGTGACAGCGCTCCCTGCTCTGTCTTATCAGCAGCACAGGAGCTTGTTTATCTATTGCACAAGGAATGAACCAGCTCGTGAACTTCTTCAAAAGCAATCACCATCCAGGGTTTCTTAAAAACATCCCCGTTTATTATTTCAAATCCATATTAAAACCACAAAATTTTTATGTGCATACGAGAGACCCACAGTGCAGGCTGATCATGCAAGTTAGCAGACCCTTAGTTAGCAGATCTTGTTTATCTATGTTACTGACAATCTTTAAACCTTTTGAGCATTGTAGCTTTGTGCTCTGCTGTTAAACCCTTCTATCACCAATGTCCCTCTAACCGGCTCCGCTAGGAATAGCAGAATTGAAATGTCAGTGACTACTGTAGAACCACCCACAACCTGAACAGGAAGTGGGATCCTGAAGCTGTAGAACCACCCACAGCATGAACAGCAAGTGGGAACCTAAAGCTGGCTTTGAATAGCAAGCTCACTGAAACAGCTTGGTGACTGTGCGGAGGGCCCTTAAGCAGTGTAACGTCTTTAGAAGATACAAAACTGTGTTGGCTCAGATCTCTCCTTAGTGTCCTATAGAAAATGAGCACCTGGGTGACAAGCAAAGTTTTTCCCTATTTGTTATTTTTGGTTTGCTTTTCCCAATGCAAAATCTGTACCAGGACGGCCCACCTACCATGGGCCACTTCTAACAGTAGAGTCTTACATGGCAGAGGGACATTTAGGTCCCACCAGGCACTAGGGCCCAGGAACAACCCCTACCATCCCCTATAGCAATGCCGCAGCCACGGCTTTCTCTAACCTTTTCTCCTGTCAGATAGATGTGTGGGAAGCTATGGTATACATCTTCTGTCTTGCAGAGATATTACAATGAAAAATCTGGCCTAACAAATGGCCTAATTAAAAATTTAAGAGGAAGGGAAACATTAAGACTGTTACAGTCCTTGGAAAGAGTCTGCAGTTTGATATTGTGCATGTGTCGGCAAACAGGAAGAGCTACGCTTTAGGCTGAGACTTTTTGTACCTACAGCTGCTGTCCAAAGGAACGCACGAGGCGGATTTATTAAGACCATGGTTTTATGCACCAGTCTTTAACTAAAGCTCATCAGAGTGAAATATACCAAATTTATTAACCCCTTAGCTTCATTTGCTGTATATTTACGGCATAGCGTCACCATGGGAGAAGGAGTGGGCTCAGTCCCTGAGCCGGCTCCATACACAGCAGATAACGGCTGGTAGTTACAGATGGGACCAGCCGCTAGAAGCCAGGATCGGGGATATCTCCAATCCCAACTTTTAAACCTCTTGGATGCAGCTGTAAATATGACTGTGGACCTAAAGTATTGGAAAACAGTGCTGCTCACTGTTCTGGTCCCCGATTGTCCCACCGGGACGTGATTGTAGTGTGCCGAGCATGGCAGCCAAGGGCATAATGAAAGCCGCCATGGCTAACATCTTACTACTCCTATTATACCCTGCCATGTTTTACAATAAATTACTTTTGCAGAACTGTGTACAAGCTCAGGGCCGTTCCTAGGCTAAATTGCACTCAGGGCGAGCTGAACAAATTTGTCCCCCCCTCCCACCCCATAACATAATGCATCACCATCAACCAAATCTAAAATATACAAAAAGCTTTAACACAATGTGCTACGTATAAAACTGCTAAATAATAGTCAAACAGTTACCAAATAACACCGCAAGACCAGAATCCCAAGACCACTAAGACCACATATCACCAGCACACAGTGACCGAATAATAAAACCACACCATGACCACATATCACCAGCACATAGTGACCGAATAATAAAACCACACCATGACCACATATCACCAGCACATAGTGACCGAATAATAAAACCACACCATGACCACATATCACCAGCACATAGTGACCGAATAATAAAACCACACCATGACCACATACACCACACACAGTGCCAATAATAAAACCACACCAAACCACATTCCCCCAACACGGGG
>JAODAL010013634.1:0-90491 GCA_025379985.1 Phyllomedusa bahiana | reverse complement strand
GAGGGCCAAATAAACCCCTCAAAAGAAGCTGGGTAACCCTTGGGATAAAAATTTTGCGTTTCCACAAAGGGGCGGGAAAAAAATTGACTTATATGTCCCTTTTTTAAAAAAACCCCTTTGAAATTTTAAACTGAAAAATAAAAGCAAAAACGGGCTTAATTAAACCTACGGGATATAAATTTATGAAAAAGGGGAATTTTTCTTTTGGCGGGAAAAACAAAAAATTTTCCCTTTCATGAGAACAAACTGCAGTAAAACGCATTAAAATTCCCCCTGGTTTGAAAATTTCCCAACCAAAAGAATTTGAGCAAACCCACAAATAATAGCTTTGTACCCTTGTTACAATTGCTTGTTTTCAACGCCACACAAAAAGAGAAAAAAATTGTAAAAAACCCCTTCGCTTGTAAAATTTAATGTACGGGGAAAAATGTATTTTATTTTGGGGGTTAAAAAATAAACCGTTTTTTGGGGGTTCAGCACACCCCAGAAAAAAACCAACCTTAATTAACCCCGGGGAATTTTAAATTTGCCCCCAAAACAATTGGGTAAACCACAAACTAGGGGGCTTTGAAAGCTTGTTACAATTGCTTGTTTACTACGCCACAAAAACAAGGAAAAAAAATTGGGTAATTAACCTTCGCTTGTAAAATTATGCTACAGGAAAAATGTATTATTTTGGCGTTAAATGGGGTTTTTTGGGGGGCAGCACACCAGCCAAAACAACCCCTTATTTTAACCCCCGGGAGGAAAATTTGGGGCCCCAAAACTTTGGGGCCCCCCCAAAACTAGAAAGCTTTTTTGCTTGTTACAATTGGTGTTTTCTACCGCCACCCCAACAAGAGAAAAAAATTGAAAATTAAAACCTTTCCCGCTTTTGGAATTTAATGCTCGGGGAAAAATTTTAAAAATTTTTTGGGGGCGTTGAAAATACGGTTTTTTTTGGGGGTTTTAGCACACCACAAAAAAAAACGCTTAAAAACCCCTGGATGTAAATTGCCCAAAAAAAAAAATTGGGCCAAACCAAACTAGTAGTTTGGTAGCGTTTTAAAAACAATTGGTTTTTTCTACCCCAACCCCAAAACAAGAAAAAAAAAATTGTAAAAAAACCCTTCCCCTTTTGAATTTTTCTACATGGAAAAATGATATTTTTTTGACTTTGAAAATGAGGGTTTTCGGGGGTCGGGAACCCAGCAAAACAAACGCTTTTAATTAACCCCGGGGAAAAAAATTTGCGAAAAAAGGTTTGGACCCAACCACAAACTAGAAAGCTTTGTAGGTGTTAAATTGGTGTTTTCTACGCCACACAAAAAGAGATAAAATTGAAATTTAAACCTTTTCCCCTTTGTGAATTATGTTTAAGGAAAAATGAAATATATTTTGGCTTTTAAAAATTTAAACCTTTTCTTGGGGTCAGACACCAGAAAAACCCAACGCTTAATTCCCCCTTGATTAAATTGCGCCCAAACAATTGGGGCCCCAAAAAATTATTACCCTTTGTAGCTTTGGTTAAAAAATTGCGTTTTTTCAAAGCCACACAAAAAGAGATAAAAATTGAAATTTAAAACTTTCCTTGTGAATTATTGTTTACGGGAAAAAATTTGTATATTTTTTGGCTTTTGAAAAATGCCGTTTTTTTTGGGGCCCGGGCACACCAGCAAAACAACGTTTAATTTTCCCCCTTGGATGAAAAAATTTGCGCAAAATTTTTGGGGCCCCACCCCAAATAGAAAGTTTTGTACCGTGGTTCCCCAATTTTTCCGTTTTTTTCTACCCAAACACAACAAGGGGATAAAATTGAAATTTAAAACCTTTCCCGTTTGGGAAAATTTTAGGGCAAACCAGGAAAAATGTATAATTTTGGGCTTTGGGAAATGCCCGTTTTCTTGGGGCGCACACCAGCAAAACAACGTTAATTAACCCCTGGAGAAAATTTTGCGCAAAAGTGAGCAACCCAAAAAACTAGTGGGCTTTGTAGCTTTTTAAATTGCGTGTTTTCTACGCCACAAAACCCAAGGAAAAAATTTTTTAATTTAAACCCCTTCCGCTTGTAAATTTGTTTACGGGAAAAAATTTTATATTTTGGGGGTTGAAAATAAACGGTTTTTGGGGTCAGCACCCCCACCCAAAAACAATGTTTAATTTAAACCCCGGGGATGAAAATTTGGGCGCCAAAAAATTGGGCAAACCCAAAAACTAGTAGCATTGTAGGTGTTAAAATTGGTGTTTTTCTACGCCAACAATCAAGAAAAAAAAAAATTGAAATTTTAACCTTTTGGGCCTTTTAATAATGCTAAAAGGAAAAAATGTATATTTTTTTGGCATTAAAAATGACCGGTTTTTTCTTGGCCCCCCAACACCAGAAAAAACAACGTTTAAAATTTAACCCCTAGATGAAAATTGCAAAAAATAATTGACCCCCCCAAAAACCCTAGTAGTTTTTGAAAGCGTGTTACAATTGCGTGTTTTCCGCCACACAAAAAAGAGAAAAAAATTGTAATTTAAACCTTCGCTTGTAAAAAAATTATGCTCCCGGGAAAAAATTTATAAATTTTTTTGGGGCGTTAAAAAAGGGGTTTTTCTTGGGGTCAGCACACCAGCAAAAAAAAACGTTTTTAAAATAACCCCTGGTTGAAAAATTTGCACAATAGAATTAAAGCACCAAAAATGAAGTGGTATTTGTAGTGAAAAAAAGCTGTTTTTTTTAAATGAATAACAAAAACGGGGCTTAAAACCCCACTTGGATATTGAATGTATAGGCAGCTGAAAGTGCCCGCCACATTTTGGATTTCAAATCCAATCCCCCCAAAAAAATCAGAAAAAAAAACTTTAAAGGAACCCATTTCTGAGAAAAGCTGAGACACCCCAAAAAAATTTCGTTTGTATAAAAATCTTTTCCCTTCAGGAGAGCTACCCACAATAAGCCGCGGAAAGAAACCTTCCCTGCCCAGTACAGTGAGGGTTTGTGGGGCCCCAGCGCCCGCCCCGGGAAACCTTATATAGTCGGTGACGCCCACAAAAATCCCGAAAATCCCTGATTGGTTCACCCTCTGCACATGTCATCCCAGGCTTTTTCCCCTTCTTCCCCCAGAGTGTTTTGGGCCCCATGTAGCGCCATGTGCTCAAAACCCTTTTTAAATCAACCCAAAAAGCACACTTTTTTCCACGGAAGTACCCCAAACTTCGACTTAGTTCAAAAACCCGAATTTTTTCCTAAAATTCCCTAAAAAAACCCCATTCGTTAAAAATCGATTCGCCCATCTTAATTGGAAACAAAATGGCCCTGGGGGTATAGCCCTATTGAATCAAAAAGGGTTTTTCTTTGTTTCAATAGACTAGTAAAGAGGTGGGCCCATATTTAAAGTAAACAAAAAAAACCAACGTACAGGAAAAAATTTTTTTAAGAAAAGACTGTTGGGCAAAATGTTTTCTTGCAGAAGGAGGAACTTTTATAAAAAAGTTAGGAAATACTGGGATTGGGGGGCAGAAATCCTGTTTTATGAAAATTTTATTGCTGGGGTGTGTCCCCAAATGCTTGCATTAAATAAATCCGGGGTTTTTTTTAAACCTTAAAACCGTTTTTTAATTTAAAAACCCCCCCAAATAAAACATTTTAAAAAAAAGCTTTAAATTAAGCAAAGGACATGCCAATTTACCCCTTTTTTTTTCTGTACGTTTAATTTCCATACACAAGGCTAACTTAACTTTTGATTGTCGGTTAATTTTGGCCCAAAAAATAAAGGGTCTCTACTTTTTTGCCCACCTTAGGGCCAAATTTTACATCGGGTTTTTTTCGGTACGATTTTTTCATACCGGGGTTTAATTTAACTTCTTGGTGTGGGTTAAATTTTTTCCCAAAAAAATACAGGGAAAATTTTTAAACTTTTTGGTCCCTTAAAAAAGGGCCCTAAATTTAATTTTGGTTGTTCTGTACGGTATTTAAACCCCAAAGGGGTTTTAAATTTAACCCCCTTGTTTGGGGGGTTTAATTTGGAGTAAAATACAGGGTGATGTATTTCTCCAATACATGCCTAAAACCCCATCAATTTCCCCGGCCCGGTTTGGGGGTATTTTAATCTTTTTGGGCCCCCAAGAGTTTAATTTTTCACTTTTTAAAAGGGGAATTCTGTGTCAAATTCGTGTTTTGTATTTAAAGCCCCAAACATACATCTAAAATTTTTTTTCCCCCCCCCCAGCCCACCCCAAGTCCCCTTTGGGGAAATATTGCAATCTGTGGAAAACAGTAAATTTTTTAAATTATTGTGGTGATTTTTTAAAAAAATTTTCCATGTAGAGCCCCCACCAAAAGATTTGAAGAGGGGGGGGTCATCAGAAATTTTTCATTGCCCGTCAAAAATTTCATTTCCCTTTCCCTTTGACCCTTCATTTTTCCCCCTTTAAATTGGTCAATAATCCAATAAATTGCTAAAGCCAAAAAAAAACAGGAGTGTTTCCCAAAAATAAGTAAATGGAATTTTTTGAAATTTGTTTTGTGTTTTATTTTTCCACTCCTGTTTTTGGCTACCTACTCATCTGACAACCCTTAATAAAATTTCAAATGACCACCCCCATCCCTGGGTTTAAAAACCCCCTTCCCCCAAAAAACCACAATCAGTTTTGTTTTTCCTTTTTAAATTCCTTGAAAAACAGTTTAAAAGGGGGGAAAACAAAAATAGTGGCAACTTTCAAAAAATGGTGGAGGGTGGAAAAAGAGCATTAAAAAAACCACAGGGGGGTCCTGAGGGGAAGGGGTCAGTTGGCAGCAGCATTTTAAAGGGCCCAGAGGGGGCAATGACAGATTTTTGGAGGGGGTCACGCATGATTAGGCTACAGACTGGACAAAGTACCAGGGGGGGGAAAAGGTGGCAGCACCCCTCAGGCCAGAGAATTTGAACCCAATGTCATAATTTTTTTAGGGGGGGTTGGCAGTTTAGGGGGACATAAATTGGGGAAATTTTTGGGGCAGAAAACGGGAACATCAAGCCAGAGGGGTTGACAGGGTATAGCGGGAGATGACGGGCAACATGAGGAGACCTGATTGTTGAGGGGGGGCCACCCAGCATCAAAAAAGTACAAAAACCAGCCCGGGTGATTTGGGGGGGTGGGTGTCAATACCAGTCCCCTGTTAAAGATGGTGCTTGGTAGAACCCGGGGGCCCTTTTTTGCCGTGGGCGGGGGGGCCTAGGGGGCCCCTTTCAGGGGGGGGGCCGGGGAGGATTTAGGAGGGGGGATTTTTTTTTTTTTTTTTTCTTATTTTTTTTTTTTCACCCTGCCCTTTTGGAAGCCCCCGCCCCCCCCCCCCCCCCCCCGAGTGGCCGGGGGTGGGGGGTGGGGGGGTTGAGGTCAGCGGCTGAATACATTGTGCTGGGGGGTTAAAAAATGTGGTGTGGGGGCGTAAAAAAAGTGCGGGGGGGGCTGAAAAAAATGTGCTGGGGGGGTCTGATACATTTTGGCGGGGGGGTTTCTGATAAAATTTTTCTGGGGGGGTTAATACATTTGGTGGGGGGGGGTGATAAAAGTGCTGGGGGTGGGGGGCGGAGAGAGATGTCCCTTGGGGGGGCTGATAGATTTTGCTGGGGGGGGGTGGGGACAGGGGGGTTTTGGGGGGAGGGGGGGAGATATTTTGGGTAGTTAGGAATCCTATCCTGTGTTATCCTACCTGCTGGCGCTGTGTATCTAAGCCTATCCTGTGTTATCCTACCTGCTGCCGTTGAGTATCTAAGCCTATCCTGTGTTATCCTACCTGCTGCCGTTGAGTATCTAAGCCTATCCTGTGTTATCCTACCTGCTGGTGCTGTGTATCTAAGCTTATCCTGTGTTATCCTACCTGCTGGCCTGTGTATCTAAGCCTATCCTGTGTTATCCCCCTGCTGGCGTTGGGTATCTAAGCCTACCTGTGTTATCCTACCTGCTGGCGTTGAGTATCTAAGGCCTATCCTGTGTTATCCTACCTGCTGGCGCTGTGTATCTAAACCTATCCTGTGTTATCACACCTGCTGGCGTTGGGTATCTAAGCCTATCCTGTGTTATACTACATGCTGGCATTGAGTATCTAAGCATATCCTGAGTTATTCCTCCCTGCTGGAGCTTTTGTACTAAGCTTATCCTGTGTTATCCTACCTGGTGGCGTTGGGTATCTAAGCCTATCCTGTGTTATCCTACCTGCTGGCGTTGAGTATCTAAGCCTATCCTGTGTTATCCTACCTGTTGGCGTTAAGTATTTTAAGCCTATCCTGTGTTATCCTACCTGGTGGTGTTGAGTATTCAAAGGGCCTATCCTGGGGTTATCCTACCTGCTGGCGTTGAGTATATAAGCCTATCCTGTGTTATCCTACCTGCTTTTCCTGGCGTCTTGCGGCATATAGGGATGTGCTGTACTGTAGAAGCATGTGCTGGCCGGCGTGTACTTCTATAGCGGTGTGTGCCGACTCCCATAGACTTTCACATGTCACTTTCCTTCCGGCGCACAGTACACATTGGGGAAACCAGCAGGTAATCATAGCTTTCAGTGAGAGCTATGAATTACTGTATTTGCGGGCTGTACTACAGGTGCATTGCACTAAGGGTGTCTACCACTATATGGTCACTGTATAGTGGTAATATACAGTGTACAGAACCTGTGTACACTGGTGTCTACCACTATATGGTCACTGTATGGTGGTAATATACAGTCTGCAGAGCCAGTGTACACTGGTGTCTACCACTATATGGTCACTGTGTGGAGGTCATATACAGTCTGCAGAGCCTGTGTACACTGGTGTCTACCACTATATGGTCACTGTATGGAGGTTATATACAGTCTGCAGAGCCAGTGTACACTGGTGTCTACAACTATATTTGGGCACTGTGTGGAGGTCATATACGTCTGCAGGCCTGTGTAGACTGGTGTCTACCACTATATGCTCACTGTATGGGGGTCATATTCAGTCTTCAGAGCATGTGTACACTGGTGTCTACCACTATATGGTCACTGTATGGCGGTAATATACAGTCTGCAGAGCCTGTGTACACTGGTGTCTACCACTATATGGTCACTGTATGGTGGTAATATACAGTCTGCAGAGTCTGTGTACACTGGTGTCTACCACTATATGGTCACTGTATGGAGGTCATATACAGTCGCAGAGCCTGTGGGACATTTGTGTCTACCCCTATATGGTCCCTGTATGGTGGTGATAGACAGTCTGCGGAGCCTGTGGTAGACTGGTACCTTACCACTATTGGTACACTGTAATGGGGGTAATATACAGTCTGCGAGCCTGTGTACACTGGTATATACTACTATATGGTCACTGTATGGATGTAATATTTTTGTCTGCCAAAAACCTGTTGTACGCTGATGTCTACCACTATATGGTCACTCTATGGGGGGAAAAATACAGTCTGCAGAGCCCGTGGGACATGGTGTCTACCCCTCTATGGTCATTGTATGATGGAAATATTGGTTGTAGTGTAGTGGTTTATGTTCAGGCACAGTTTGGCGGTATCTCCCAGCTTTTCCCAGATGCTGAATGGTTCTCCAACGTCTCGGAAAAGTTGGGTAACAGCAAACCCCTTTAATTAGCTTTCTTCTAGAGCCGTTACATGGTTATAGTGGGCGTGGCTTTTGTAAAGGGGTGTGGCATATTGTGAAAGGGGCGTGGTAATGCAAATTGTTAATGGGGGCGTATTCAGGTTTAGTGCCTAGGGCAGCACGACCTATAAATACAGCCCTGGGTAGAAGGAGCAGCTGGCAGCAGATGTGGGGCATCAGGCGGGTGGCAGCATCAGAATAGTAGCTGAGGCAAGTAGCCAGAAGAATCCAGGGTTCAGGGTCTGCTGCAGGTGCTGCTGCTGGTGGGTACCTAAATCACTGGGGGGTGAAGAAAGCTGCTCATCAACAACTCCAGACTCAGTATGCTGCTGATAGAGCTGGTACTGCTCCTAACCCCCCATCCCTCCACAGCAACCGTGGCAGTGGTACATGAGCGCTGATGAACCACCCGGTCAGACCTGCTAGAGGATGAACAATGGCGCAGATAGGGAGCGGCCAGATGATTACATAGGATGACTCTATAATACTTGAGTTTGTCCTCCGTCTTGGCAGGTGAAAAAATGCCCCCATTTGGGACCGGTAACAAGGGTCCAAGAGGGTGGAGAGCCAGAAGTCATCCCTCTGCCGGATGGTGACAATTCAGCTGTCACTAGCCAGGCAAATCAGCATGCAGTGGGCCATCTGCACAAGTGACTCTGAGGGACTCCCTGTCTCCATCTCCACTGTATACTGCCATGGTGTGTCTGAGTCATCTGCCTTGTCTTCCTAATCCTACGGCTGCTCCTCTCCTGTCACCTGAATAAAAAAATCACTAATTTCGCCAGACACTGCTTGTGCTCCAGTGTCTTCCTCCTCCAGTTGAGCCCCCACAGGACTCATGTGGCCGTGAGATACAGTCGCCATGTCTCCAGTCCCCTGACCAGACAGATTTTGACCAGACAGATGAAGCAGTGGAATGACATTATTCATCCCGCAGTCCTGGCGACTGACAAATAACGTGTCCTCCTCAAAGGGCCTGAGCAAACGGCAGGTGTCACGCATGAGCTGCCACTGGCTGACATCAAAATTACACAGGGGAATACTTCTGTCCACTTGGATCATCAAAAAATCGTTAAGGCCCTTTCTCTGTTCATCAATTTTTCCCTGTTCATCAATTTCTCCCTGTTCATCAGTTTTTCCCTGTTCATATATTTCTCCCTGTTCATATATTTCTCCCTGTTCATATATTTCTCCCTGTTCATATATTTCAGTTTTTCTCTGTTTATAGTTTCTCTGTTCTGTTTAGCTCAAGGAGGGTGTGCTTGGCGGTGTAGGAATGGCAGAAGTGCATTCAAAGTTTCCTGACCAGTTCTCTGAATGGTGCAGAGTCCACCACTTGAAAAGGGAGGGACTGCAGTACCACCAACTTGGACAGGAGCACGATCAGTTTCTGCACTTAGGGATGGCTAGACCCATACTGCTGTCTCTTGGCAATCGTCTCGGTGAATGACTGCTGGCACCATGAGTGCCGAGGAGCAGGAGTATCTGGACCGGTAGAAGATGTAAAAGACAGGGAGTAGTCTTCGGCAGAGGTGGTTAAGCTTTGAATGCCTTAAATGGACGGCGTGCCACTGGTTGCTGCTGCTGTGGCTGCGATAGGATGGACCACGACATCTGAGACACGTTTCTCCCAGGCCACTGTATGGTGACACTGCATGATGTTGATGCAGGGCTGTTGTGCCAACGTTAGATCCCTGGTCATGCTTTACTTTCTGCCCACCGATTCGACATATAGCCATGTTCGCCTCCTCTGGTGTCTTGTCAAATAACTGCCACACCGCCAAATACGTGATTTTACTACAAATGCTTCTCGCTGACTGACTGTTACCGGCGCTGCTCCGGTGAGCCCCTATGCCACTACTTTCTAGGACCTGCAAAGTGGGTGGTGTAAATCGTGGCTGTTTGGCTCCTAACCTTACACTGCTGCCACCCTGCTGACTCCCGGCCACACTACCGACTTGTGGGCTGTGCCACTGCCTGACACGCAAGCTGCCACTCTCTTCTCCCAATGATAATGATGAAGCCCTTGCTTCCAGGGCCGGGACATTGGGTAGTCGAAGGTAGGCTACCGCCTAGGGCGCCACTTCATCCCAGGCAGAAAAGGAGGCACAAGGAGGCATGAATTGGGCTGAATTTACCATTTGGGGGGGCACTTTATGCCTTGTTTAACTAGGGCACCAGAATACCTTGTCCCAGCCTCGCTTGCTTCACCCGGCTCCCAAGTGCGATCGGCTACATCGATTAGTGTTTGCCTGTCACCTCCGTCCTCCTCAACGGTGTCGCTGTACAAAGCCTGACCGCTCACAACATAACCCCCCATGCCACTCTTCTCATCACTACTTGCCCGCTTCTGCAAGAAGCAGCGTATGTCCTCCCCACCTCTTTTCTGCCCACTGTCCTCAAATAGTTGGTCCTCACTGTATAGTGGCACAGAGACCACAGCACATAGTAGTTCTCTGGCTGTGGGATGTTGAACGGGACAGAGGTGGGTTGAGGACAGGTAAGAGCCCCTCACCTGCTCCTGGGCCATGCCAACTAAGGGTTGTGTCTGACAAACCTTCCGATTCTTGGCTGGGTTTGTCAGATGTCATCTGAGAGAAAGTGGATGGCCTAGTCAACCATTCGAGAAGTGTTGGAATGGTGGTCAACACACGGCTGCTGGATGACAATGGAAGCTGTGGCCTCGCGGGGTGACCCCTGCTGTGACGTCCCATTACTGTGCTGCGGTCTGTGCCAGCTCCAGGAACCTAATATTGTGTTCTATGACGCTATTGTAGTATCTTGGCCTTCAGCTCGGTTCTTTCAAGCTGGCACTGACGTTACCTTGTCAGGCTACATTCCCACTTTAGTTATTTGGTCAGTTTTGCCACTGCAAGTGCCCAGGGAATTGAAGAGTGAAGCGATTCTAAGAGCGGCGGCTGTTATGTGCGCGTCATACTAAAACACAGCATCGTATGAAGACCAAACCATGCTCCCTATGCATATTTGAGCATGGCACAACGTTCTACAACACCCTGCAGGCTCTCTGCAGCCAGGAAATACTGTATATACTCGAGTATAAGCCGACCCGAGTATAAGGCTATGTTCACACGGCTTAATTGCGTGACATAATTACGCCCCGCAATTACGCCGTGTGGACGGGGGCGGGGCGGGAGCGGGGGAGTAAGCAGGGGGCCGGCACTGCGCCGGCCCATTGACTATCACTGCTAGCGGCGCGTGTACGCCGCTAGAAAGTGACAGGTGAATTATCTCCCCGCCCGGCGGATTCGCCGGGCGGGGAGAGGAGACGTAATCCATAGTTCTCTATGAGAACTGTGAATTACCGTAATGAATGGGCCGTTTTCGGCCCGTAATTGGCGTACTTCGGCGCGTAATTACGGACCGAAATACGGCCCATTTTAAGCCGTGTGAACATGGCCTAAGCCGAGGCACCTACTTTTGCCCCAAAAAACGGGAAAACTTATTGACTCGAGTATAAGCCTAGGGTAGAAAATGCAGCGGCTACTGGTAAATTTTAAAAATAAAAATGGATACCAATAAAATTACATAGGCAGTTTAATGTCCCCATAGCCAATTATAGGCGGATATATGGCCCTATATGCAGGTATAGGCAGGTATATGGCCCCATAGGCATGTAATAGGCAGTTATATGTCCCCCATAAGCAGATTATAGGCAGGTATTTGGCCCCATACGCAGGTAATAGGCAGGTATATGACCCCATAGACAGGTAATAGGCAGGTATATGGCCCTATAGGCAGGTATAGGGCAGGCTGTAGGCAGGTATAGGGCCAGCTGTAGGCAGGTATAGGGCCGGTATAGGGCCGGCTGTAGGCAGGTATAGGGCAGGCTGTAGGCAGGTATAGGGCCAGCTGTAGGCAGGTATAGGGCCGGCTGTAGGCAGGTATAGGGCAGGTATAGGCCGGTATATGGCAGGTATTGTCAGGTATAGGGCACAGGTATAAGGCAGCTGTAGGCAGGTATAGGGCCAGCTGTAGGCAGGTATAAGGCAGCTGTAGGCAGGTATAAGGCAGCTGTAGGCAGGTATAAGGCAGCTGTAGGCAGGTATAGGGCCAGCTGTAGGGCAGGTATAGGCATCTGTAGGCAGGTATAGGGCCAGCTGTAGGCAGGAATAGGGCTGGCTGTAGGGCAGGTATAGGGCTGGCTGTAGGGCAGGTATAAGGCTGGCTGTAGGGCAGGTATAGGCATCTGTAGGCAGGTATAAGGCAGCTGTAGGCAGGTATAGGGCCAGCTGTAGGCAGGTATAGGGCCGGCTGTAGGCAGGTATAGGGCCGGCTGTAGGCAGGTGTAGGGCCGGCTGTAGGCAGGTATAGGGCTGGCTGTAGGCAGGTATAGGGCTGGCTGTAGGGCAGGTATAGGGCTGGCTGTAGGCAGGTGTAGGGCTGGCTGTAGGCAGGTATAGGGCCAGCTGTAGGCAGGTATAGGGCCAGCTGTAGGCAGGTATAGGGCCGGCTGTAGGCAGGTATAGGGCCAGCTGTAGGCAGGGATAGGCAGCTGTAGGGCCGGCTGTAGGCAGATATAGGGCAGGTATAGGCAGCTGGAGGCAGGCATAGACAGTTTAAAAAAATCAAAAACAATCACTTACATGGCCCCCGGTGCTCCGCCTCCTCGCTGCTCCGGCCTCCCGCGCGATTCCTGCATCTTCTCGGCACAGGCGGGTGACGTCATCAGGCCGCGCACGCAGCGTGATGACACACCTGCCTGTGCCGGAAACTGCGGGCGGCCGCAGACGCCCGGAGTCCACTGCGGAGCACGGAGCGCTCGCTCTGTGCCCCGCAGTGGTATCCTTCACTTATATGCACTCCGGAGGAGTCGCATGTAGGTGAAGGGATCGCGGACAGTGCCCGGGCCAGCGCAGCGCCCGGACACTGTGCGCTGTACTCGGCATTTTCAGTATATGCGCTCCTGAGGAGCCGCATATACTGAGCGTCCCTGTCGGCGCCCGGGCCAGCGCAGCGCCCGAGCGCTGACAGTGACTCGAGTATCAGCCGAGGTCGAGTTTCTCAGCTCATTGTTTGGGCTGAAAAACTCGGCTTATACTCGAGTATATACGGTAGCTGTTTTTTAACGCGATTCTCCGCGAATAAATTTAGGTCGAAACGACATGTCGGAAAATGCAGCGAACTCGGCAAATCCAATTTTTTAGAAATTTGCCCATCTCTAGTTATAGGTATAAAAGGCCATCCATATATGTTGTCAGCCACAGTATGCAGTTGGCAGCCGTCTATAGTTATTTCCTAGTCGGCTCTTATCAGGAGCAGACAATGTGCTGGGTGGGTGCTTACTACTCCTCGTGTTCCAAGACAGGCTTTTGAAATGTCCCTGGAGGCCTATAAAAAGTCTGGTTCTACAGGTGTCCAGGGGGTGTGGTGGTTGCCAGAAGCTAGAGCAGCCGTGGAGCTGGAGAGATGCTATAGCCCCAGAGGCTTGAGGGAAGCCTATACTGTATGGTGAGAGTATAGTGCTGTTGGTGCTGGATGGTAGGTCCTGACCATTTCCATATGGATGTATCCTTCCTGAAACAAAGAAAACTTTTCCAAGGAGTAAGAGTCCAATGAATGGATGAATGGTCTATTCACTCAAACACATGTATTAATTAACTGGTGCCAAAAAGTCTCGGTAAGAAAGGGGCCCTAAATTTAAATTCCTCACTGCTGAGGACCCGATGCATACATCCTGCTTTCACGGGTGTGCCGTGTTCCCTCAGCACCTGCGATCCTGCTCCCCTCTGCTCTGCTGCCGGCTGCGCACGCTCCCGTTCCCTAGGGCGCGCGCCGGCTCTCAGTAATTTAAAGGGCCAGCGCACCGGTAATTGGTTATTGCTGGGCGCTGGTCCTATTTATTCCACCCACTTCCTCCAGTCCCTTGCTGGATCCTTGCGTTCCTAGCCTACTCTTTTGTGGTCCATAGAGTCTCTACTGCTCTACGTTCCGTTCTGCGATTTCCAGATTCCTGCTGTGCTGTACTGCCTGTCTCCGACTGCCTGCCTGGTCCAACTACATGCTCCTTGCCGCACCTCGGCTGCCGCCACGTACCAGCCATGTCAGGGGTGGCGACCTGGTGGAGACCATCCCGCTTTGCGGCGGGCTCTGGTGAAAACTGGGTTCCACTTAGATTCCACTCCCTGGCATGCCTCTCACCATTGGTCACGGCAGTATAGCGGATCAACTACCATTGCCTACCTACAGTCTACCCACCACAGCGTGACAGTAGGATCCAGCCATGGATCCCGCCAAGGTGCCGTTTGGCAGTGTGGCAGACCTCACTACCGTCGTTGCCCAGCAGTCTCAGCTACTGGCACAACAGGCGCAACAGCTGAATCAATTAACCACCATGATGCAGCAGCTCATCACCGTGCAACAGCAGCCTGTGCCTCCTCCTGTGGGCCCCAAGCTCCGGTTGTTTCTTCCTTCCAAGTACGATAGTGATCCTAAGCTCTGCTGGGGGTTTATCAACCAATGCTCCATGCAAGTGGAGTTGATGGCTGAACAATTTCCATCTGAATGCTCCAAAGTGGCATTTGTGATCAGCTTACTCTCTGGAAAGGCCCTGGCATGGGCTGCACCCCTCTGGGACAGGACCGATTCTGTTACATTGGACCTGCGGGCCTTCTTCAAGGAGTTCCGCGGGACTTTTGAAGAACCCATTCGGGCCTCATCTGCCGAGACCGCGCTCCTGAACCTGTGCCAGGGGAGTTCGTCAGTCAGCGATGATGCTATTCAGTTTTGCAGCCTGGCATCCGAATTGACCTGGAACGAGGCCGCTTTATGCGCCACCTTCAAGAAGGGCCTCTCCAGTAGGGTGAAGGATGTGCTGGCTGTGAAGGATCTTCCGACTTCCCTGTCCGAATTGATCCACCTGGCCACCCGTGTCGACGTGCGCTTCACAGAGAGAGAGAGAGGAGGAGCTCCGCCATTAACATGATTCCGGCCGTCCGCATCGGCTTCCGCGCACCGTTCCGGAAATCCCAAGACCCCCGCGGTCTCTGCCACAGGCTGCTGGTGAAGAACCTATGCAGGTCGACCGAGCTCATCTCTCTGAACAGGAGCTGTTCCGACGTCGGGGAGAGAAGTTGCTTACACTGTGCTAGTCCCGAGCACTTTCGTAGGGATTGCCAGTTGCGTCCTAAGCGGTCGGGAAACGCCCGCACCTAGGTTTTGTGGAGAGGCTTCACTAGGTGTAGGTATCCCCTCTCCACGTCTGACTATACCGGTATGGCTCGTGACTGAGACGGGATCTTCGTTCCAGTCCTCGGCCTTCTTGGACTCTGGCTCCGCGGGGAACTTCGTTCATACCTCGCTGGTGACGCAGTATCACCTTCCCGTAGTCCGCTTAAACAAACCACTGATAATCTCTTCTGTCAACGGGGAGCTCCTCAGTGACTCCATCATGTACGCCACCAAACCGGTATTTCTCTGAGCTGGGGCCCTGCACAAGGAGAAGACAGAGTTCTACATGCTTCCCTGGTCTTCTACAGCGATTCTCCTGGGCCTGCCTTGGCTGCAACGCCATGCTCCTACGCTTGACTGGAAGACTGGAGAGGTCCTGCGTTGGGATCCGGACTGAAGAACCATTGCCTGGGAGCCCTTCGCCCGGTGCTCTCCACCTCTTCATCTGAACGCGTCAAAATGTTGCCTGGACTACCAGCTGCATACCAAGATTTGCAGACGCATTCTCGGAAAAGCAAGCGGAGACCTTTCCACGTCATCGACCATACGACTGTCCGATCGATCTGTTGCCTGGAACCAGTCCCCCCAGGGGCAGGGTTTATCCGTTATCCGTGCCTGAGACCCGAGCAATGCCAGCTTATATTCAGGAGAACCTTCAGAAGGGTTTAATCCGCAAATCCTCCTCCCCGGCTGGTGCAGGATTCTTCTTTGTGCAGAAGAAGGATGGCTCCCTATGGCCATGTATTGATTACCAGGGGCTTAATAAAATTATGGTTAAAAACAGATATCCGTTGCCTCTAATCACGGAATTATTTGAATGACTACAAGGGGCTAAGATCTTTTCCAAATTGGACCCTCGGGGGGCGTACAATCTCATTCGCATCCATGAGGGAGACGAATGGAAGACAACGTTCAATACCCGTGACGGGCATTTTGAATATTTTGTTATGCCCTTCGGCCTTTGCAATGCCCCAGCGGTTTTTCAGGAGTTTGTAAATTAAATCTTCAGAGACCTCCTGTACTCCTTCATAGTAGTGTATCTGGACGACATTTTGGTCTTTTCTCCTGATCGAAGTACTAATCGTCTCCATGTCCGGAAAATACTCGGACGTCTTCAGTAGTGTTGAGTGATTATAATCGACAAAGTTGAAATCGGCACGGTTTTTAGGTTGATCGGAATTTTCCGATCACGCGATAATTTAGGTGAGAATCTGCGCATAATCGGTTTACTATCGCGCCATTGTTCGGCGCATCCTGTAATTTTGGCGGCCCAGCAAATCAGCTTAGAAGCATAGTGCAGGGTGTGCGACGTCATGGGACTGTGATGTGTATGGTTGCCATTGACTGGAAAAAAATCACATGACCTCGTTTTACATAGAATCAGCCTTCCATGCTCAGATCAGTGTGTCACTGGGGTCTCATAAGAGCAGGACGTGTGTCTGCTTTCTCCTCAATACAGCTCAGCGCACAGTTCTCTTTGTTCACAAAGGACACCTTCCCATGCTTTTAGCTGTGACATCTAGTATCTAGAGATGGGCGGAATTTCTCAAAAATTCGATTCGGTCAACTTCGCCTCGAATTGTCCGACCAAAAATTCGTTATCGTTCCGAATTACTTCGGCACGAATGGCGTTTTTAAAAAAGCAGCTATTTCCAGGCTGCGCAGAGCCTGCAGGGTGGCTTGTCTAGAACGTTTGTGCCTTGTTAATATGCAGAGGGAGCTTGGTTTGGTCTTCATACAATGTTGTGTTTTTGTTTGGCACGCAGATGACTGTGCCGCTCTTAGAATCGTTCACTTTAAAATTCCCCTGGGCACTTAGAGGGCAAAAATGTCCAAAAATACTCAAGCGGGAATCGTAGCCTGATAAAGTCTCAGGCGAAAGCTGGAATAAAAACAAGCTGAGAGCTTAGGTGGGCAACATTAGTGGACAGAGTGTGGAGGGTTGACGGCGGAAGCCACAGCAGCATGAGGTCAGGCAGTGGCACAATGACATTCTGAGGTAGCAAAACGAGGAAGCCACAGAGTGGCACAAGACTGAGAAGCGGAGGAAACGGCGCTAGCAGTATGAGGTCAGGGCAGTGGCACAATGACATTCTGAGAGCTGGCCCAAAAACAGGTATTAGGGCGACTGAGTGAACAATGATACAGGGTGGAGGTCACGACCAGCTGCGAAATGAGATCAGGCGAGTGCTCAATGGACATTCTGGAGGCGGCTCTAAACAGGTATTAGGCCACAGAGTGGCCACAATGACTACAGTGTGGAGGTCACGACTGCTGCAGCTCATGTGATCAGGCTGCAGTGGCCACATTGTCATCTGGAGGGGCCTAAACAGTATTAGGCCACAGTGTGGCACAATCACACTGTGGCGCTTCGTGTGGAGGTCACGGGCGGGGCAGCAGTATGAGTAAGCGTGGCACAATGACATTCTGGAGGCGGCTAAACAGTATTAGGCCACAGAGTGGCACCAATCACTCAGTTGTGGGAGGTCACGTGGAGCAGCTTGAGATCAGGCAGTTGGCACAATGCATTTCTGGGCGGACCAAAACAGTATTAGGCCACAGAGTGGGACAATCACACAGTGTGGAGGTCACGACAGCAAACAGCATGAGATCAGGCTATGTGGCACAATGACTTTCTGGGGGGTGGCAAATACAGTGAGAGAGCCACAGAATGGCACTCAATGACTGAGAGCGGCGGTCACGGCGGCAGCAGCATGTAGTCAGGCAGTGGCACATATGACTCAGTGTGGAGGGCACGGCAGGAGCACAGCAGCAGCATGAGGTCAGTGATGGGTGGCTCAATGACATTCTGGAGGTGGCAAAACAGGAGGAAGCACAGAGTGGCCACAATGACTGAGAGCGGAGGTCAACGGCAAACGGCAGCAGCATGAGGTCAGGGCAGTGGCAAAATGACATACAGTTTTTTGCGAGGACATGCGAGCAGCCACAGCAGCAGCATGAGTGTCAGACAGTGGCACAATTCACAGGTGTGGATGTTCACGGCAACAGAGCCAACTGACAGCAGCATGAGGTCTTAGAGTGGCACCAATGACAGAGTGTTGGGTGGGTGGCATTACCAGTCCTGGTAGAAGATGGTTGGTAGGCAGATGGAGAAATGGCAGCAGAGTGTGGCATCAGGCGGGTGGCGGCATCAGAATAGTGTGGGCAGGTAAGTTTGAGCCCAGACGACGCCTAAGGCATTGTGCTTGTGGTGGGAAATCCTGCCGATTCCACGCCGATTCATCTTGACAAAGGTCTGTCATTCCACATTTCCCGTGGACAAGAGGGTTCTCCTTGGGGTAACGTTGGCCCCGCCGCAATGAACACGCCTCTCTGATGCCACACACTGGCCGGACAGGACAGCTTCTCCACTGCAAATACTCGGCAAGTTGCGGCGCCACACATCCAGTTTGGCTGCCCAGATAGTCCAGCGGATCTTCTTACTGAGGTGGCAGAGGGCACTGGTCAAACGTAGGCCACAACTTGTTGTTCAGGGACGCTCCAGTCCTGCTGCTGCTGGCGACTGCCCTCCTCACTAGGCAGGTGAAGGAAGCTTGCTCATCTCAGTGACTCCCGACTTAGGTTACTATTGATGGTAGCTGATTATCTGCTCTACCCCACCACCTTCCCCCTGCCAGCCGCGCAGTAGTATCCTGTGCGCTGAGGAACCCCACTGTCAGACAAGTCAGAGGAGGGGACGTTGCCGCACACTAGGCAGCGGCCAACTGATTACGGATGGATTTCCTATAGAATTTGAGTGTGTCTTCCCTCTCTATAGCTGGGAAAAGGCTCCCAATCTTAGGACCGGTAGCGGGGTTCCAATAGTGTGGAGAGCCAGAGTCATACCTCTGCTGGATGCTGACCTATTCGGCTGTCACTTGCCAGGCAAATAAGCATGACTGCGGGCTATCTGCACAAGTGACTAGAGGGGCTCCCTGCCTCCATTTCCACTGTTATACTGCCACTTGGGGGTCATCTGCCTCATCTTCTGGTTTGGTATCTTTGCATCCACCTCCTCCAGGGCTCACGTGTCTCCGCATCTCTGGTAACCGGGGTAGAATTTTGTCCAGACCCCTCCCACACATTTTCACCAGACTATGCTTCGGATCCTAAGTCCTCCTCCTCCTCCTCCATTTCAGTCACAAAACGGACTCATGTGGCCACGAGATGTAGTCGCCACGACTCCATCCCCTTGCCCAGACAGATTTTTCAGCATTGTTCCAGGACATTGCCGAAAGCATGTGGAATGACGTTTTTCATCCCGTTAGTCTGGAGACTGACAAATAACGTGCTCCTCCTCGAATGGCCTCTAACAAACGGCAGGTGTCACGCATGAGCTTGCCACTGTCTGACATAAAGTTACACAGGTTGTGTACTTCTGTCTGCCTGGGATCAATCAAAAAAATCGTTTATATTGGCCTTTTCTATGTTCATACGTCGGTTCCAACATGTGCAGGCTGGAATTCCGCGGGTGAAAAACATCGCATGATCAGAGTGTGTTGGGGAGCGTTCTTGCCGCTGCTCTCGAGGAGGGTGTTCCTGGCTTTGTACGAATGGTTAAAGTGCGCATGCACTCAGTTCCTGGCCATTTTCTGTAGTTCTGAGATCGGTTGGAAGACTTCAGGAACCTTTTCACATAACCAGATTAAACACGTGCGCCATGCAGGGCGCATGGACCATCCTCCTTCGGTGCAGCGCGGACACCAGGTTCCTCCATTGTCCGTCACCTTGGTTCCAATTTGCAGTTGGGGGAGAAAAGAAAGCCACACATCGATTTCTTGCCTGCCATGACGCGGGAGCAGTTCACTCTACTGTGTGACTTCGTCGCCGAGCAAGCAGGTGTAGAACTGCGTGACAACCGCTGTGCCCTATCACATGTGGTATGATGATGGAGCCGTACTTGTGGAGGTGAGATGGTGGTTGGAGGTGGTGGGACATTGCGCATGGTGTGGCAGAAGTTGACAAGTGGAGGAGAAAGCGGCGTGTGCTGGCCAAGTTGTTGGTGTGCCTGGGCTGGATAGCACATTCACCCAGTGGGCCGTATAGGACATCTACTGGCCCTGGACCGTAGTTTACGCTCCAGACGTCCGCGTGCCTGTGTACCTTGGAACAACCGATAAAGCTCAAGGACTGACCACCTTTGTTTCTACATAATTTATGATGTGCTGGGTACTGCTTTTTGGAAAGAAAATGTCCGGAACTTGGAACTCTCCTATCTCGGCTCGGCACAAGCCATTAGTTCTCTGTACGGTTGCTGAGTCCACCATTTGGAAGGGAGGGACTTGCCAGAGTACCAACAACTTGGACGGGCACGGGGTCAGCTGCTGCACCTTTGGATGGTTGGACGCATACGGTTGTTCTTTGAAATCGCCTCGCTGTGAAAACGACTGCTGGCGCCATGGAGTAGCGAGGAGCAGAGAGCATCTGGACCGGGAGTTAATGTCAAGAGAACAGCTCCCTTCTGCTAGAGGTTGGTGAGCCTTGACTGGACTGCAATGGCTTGCGTGCCACTGGGCCTGCTTGCTGTTGCTCTGCGGCGGGGGGCAGCAGGAATTGGGAACCACAAACATCTGAAGCCACCGTTTCTCCCAGGCAAACCGGTGGTGACGCTGCTGTGTTGTCGAATGGCCGTTGGTGCAAACGTTAGCTCCCTGCCACGCTTACACTTTCTGCCCAACAGATTCTACATATACCCATATTCGTCTCCTCTGGTGTCTTAGTAAGAAATGCCACACCGCCCCAAGTATCGGATTTTACCGTCAACGCTCCGCACTGTGTGATACGGCCGCCGCCTGCTCGCTGAGCCCCTGTGCGCTACATTCTTGGACCTGCGGAAGCGGGTTTTTTACCCCGTGCGCTTGGCTCCGACCTCACACTGCTGCTATCTGCTGACTCATGGCACATGATCCCTCTTGCTGGCTGCGCTTGCTGCCTGAAGCGCAAGCTGATAGCCCTCTTCTCCTGTCGATGATGAAAGCCTCCATGCCTCACCCGGCTCCTTAAGTGCGGTCGGTACTTTCTTTCATCTATTTGTGTTTCATCGTCACTGCTGTTTCCTCGATCACGGTCTTGGTATGCCAGAGGATGACCTCTCACAACATGATCCCATGCTCACTGCCTCCACATCATACTTTGCGCCTACTGCAAGATGCAGGCGATATTGGCCCATTTCTACGCTGGCCAAGTTGCTGCTGATGCCCTCCTAATTTTGTTCATCACTCGCTATATAGTGGCATGAGCCAGACCACTTAGTATGAATCTTCTGGCTGAGGGAACCGGATGGGGACAGAGGCGGGACTGAGACAGGTGAGGGCGCTGACCCGCTCCGGGCCATGCAAACTTAATGGTTTGTCTGAGGTTCCCCTCCGACTCTTGCTGGGGTTGTACAGATGTCATCTGGGAGGTAAGAGGATGACTGTCCCAGTCAATACAATCAAGAACCCTTGGGTTGTGAAACCAACAAACGGACGCTAGATGTCAGCGCAGTTGTGGCCTCACCGGAGTGACGCATGCTGCGACGTCCCCTTGCTGCGGACCTGGGCGCCCTGTTCCACGAAGGTTTGTGCCACTGTAAATATACACCCTGTTTTGACTCCAAGATTGAACCCAGTAACAAGCTTGGTAAACCCTTGGATATAAATTGCGCTCCACAAAATGGCAGCGAAAATTTACTTGTGTGGTCGTTTAATAACACTGTGTGTTTTACTAAATGTAAAGCAAAATACAGCTAATTCAACCTTCGAACATGAATTAGGCTACAGGAAATATGTATATCAATTTTTGGAGTTGAAAAAGACGGTTTATTTTTTGTCAGCACACAGCAAAACACGCTTAATTACCCCCTGGATGTAAATGGCGCCAAAGAATAGCAGCCGCACAAACCAGTAGCTTGTGTTAGCGTGTTGTTACATTGCGTGTTTTCTACGCCTCACAACAAAGAGATACAGTTGTAATTAGCCTTTGCTTGTGAATTAGCTACAGGAAATAATGTATATATTTTGTGGCTTAGCGTTGAAAGAAAAGACGGTTTATTTTTGTCTGCCACACCAGCAAAACAACGCTTAATGAACGGGATGCAAATTGCGCCAATGATGTGCGCAGCACAAACTAGTAGCTTTGTAGCGTGTTACAATTGCGTGTTTTCTACGCCACACAAAAGAGATACAGTGTAATTGACCTTTTGCTGTGAATTAGGAGACAGGTAAATTTATATATTTTGGCGTTGAAAAAGACGGTTTATTTTTGTCGCACACCAGCAAAACAACGACTTAAATTAACACCTGGATGTTTTAAATTGCGCAAAGATGAGGCCGCACAAAACTAGAAGGCTTTGTAGCGTGTTACAATTGCGTGTTTTCTACGCCACACAAACAAGAGATACAGGTTGTAATTAACCTTGTGCTTGTGATGAATTAGGCTACAGGACAAATATATTTATTTTGGCGTTGAAAATGACGGTTTCGTGGGGTCAGCAACACAGGCAAAAACAACGCTTAATTAAACCCCTGGATGTAAATTGGCAAAGAATAGCCCCAACAAACTAGTAGCTTTGTAGCGTGTTACAATTGTGTGTTTTCTACGCCCACACAACTAGAGTTACAGTTGTGTAATTACCTTTGCTTGTGAAATAGGCTACAGGAAAAATTTATTATTCTGGCGGTTGAAAAAGCCGGTTTATTTTTGTCAGCACATCAGCAAAACAACGCTTAAATTAACCCCTGGTTGTAAATTGCCGCCAAGAATTGAGCCGCAAAAACTAGTAGCTTTGTAGGTGTTACATTGGTGTTTTCTACGCCACACAACAAGAGTAACAGTTGTAATTAACCTTTGCTTGTGAATTAGCTACAGGAAAAATTTATTATTTTGGCGTTGAAAGACGGTTTTATTTTTTGGCCAGCACACCAGCAAAACAACGGCTTATATTAACCCCTTGAATGTAATTGCGCCAAAGAATTGATGAGCCGCACAAACTAGTTAGTTAGTAGCGTGTTAAAATTGGTGTTTTCTACGCCACACAACAAGAGATATCAGTTGTTATTAACCTTTACTCTGTGAATTAGGCTTACAGAAAAATGTATATATTTTGGCGTTGAAAAAGACGGTTTCTTGGGGTCTGCACACCAGCAAAACAACGCTTAATTAACCCCTGGATGTAAATTCCGCCAAAGATTGAGCCCCAAACTAGTAGCTTTGGTAGCGTGTTGTGTTACAATTGGTGTTTCTACGCACACAAAAGAGATACAGGTGGAATTAACCTTTGCTTGTGAATTAGCTCACAGGAAAAATATATATATTTTTGGTGTTGAAAAAGACGGTTTATTTTTGTCAGCACACCAGCAAAACAACGCTTAATTAACCCCTGGATGTAAATTGCGCCAAAGAATTGAGCCGCACAAACTTGAGCTTTGTAGCGTGTTTACAATTGCATTGTTTTTCTACGCCCACAAAAAAAGAGATACAGTTGTAATTAACCTTTGCTTGTGAATTAGGTAAAGGAAATTTCTATAATATTTGGCGTTGAAATAGAGGTTTCTTGGGGTCCGCACACCAGCAAAAACAACGCTTAATTAACCCCTGGATGTATAATTGCGCATAGATTTGTGCAGCAAAAATGAATTGGTCATGTGTCGTGTAAAAACGCTGTTTCTTTAATTGTGTTACAACAGGATACTGGCTTAGATCCCACTTGGATATGTATGTTATATGCGCTGCATGTGGACGCACACTGGATTCAGATCCAAGACCCCAAAAATTATGATAGGACATGGAACATTAAAAGAACAGTCTCTGAGACAAGCTGAGACACCCCACAGAAATCGCTATATAAAAATCTATCTTCAGGAAGTGCTTTCAGCGCGGCAGCACCGTCCTGATGAGCACAGTGAGAGGAGTGTGAGCTCCGGCGTCGCCCCGGTACTTATATAGTGCGGTGACGTCACAGAATCCCGCCGGTCTCTGATTGGCTTCACTCTGCACATGTCATGCTGGCTATGCCCTTCCTTCCACCCAGAGTGCTTTGCGTGTTGCGACATGTGCTCAAACGCCATTCTATCAATCAAAGCATATTTTCGTTTCACCCGAAGTACCCCAAAGTTTCGACTTCGTTCGAACCGAAGTTTTCCCTGAAATTCTAATCGGAATTCACTTCTGTTCAGTATCGTGTCGCCCTATCTCCTATTGTATACATACGTTGATTAGAGAATTTCAGTTCTTAGCTTGTTAGGCTGAGACTTTAAAGAAGGCATTCTAGCGCTGTACAGCCACGGGGGGAGAAGGCCAGGGGGGTGCGGCTTAACACAGGACAGGCAGGCAGGCTTTGAAAGGAGAGTGGATATTGTGACGCCAGACTTCTGTTTGAACCTGCATTGAAATGGCTTTTTTTTTACCAGTATTTGGCCAGTTTGGTGAAATAGTACCTTGTATTTTGTGCAGCACAGTTTTATTAAAGACCCACCTTGTACTTACAATAGGATACAGTACTTTTTAGTCAATGCAGGTGTATGGTTAGAGACGGGCGGCGAAAAGGTTTGGCGGTAGCACGTGTCGGTCGTGCAAAAAAACCACCTTTTATTACCGTACATGATTTAAGTAGGGTTTTTTTTCACTTTTGCGCAGCAGTTTTGTTCAAACGACCCGATCTTGTACTTACATTCGAATACAGAAATTTGCTCGTATGGCTGTATGTATTTCATAGTGCAAAAACCACCTTTTTATTATCCGTTACATTTTAATTATGTGTTTTTCACTTTGCGCAGCCCAGTTTGTTTTCAAAGACTCCCATCTTGTACTTACAATAGAATATTGAATTCTTCTAGTCAATGCACGTGTATGTCGTAGGTGCAAAAACCACCTTTTATTATCCGTACATGATTTAAGTAGGTTTTTTTTCACTTTTGTGCAGCCCAGTTTTATTCAAAGACCCACCTTGTACTTACATTACGAAACAGAAATTTGCTAGTAGTTGCTGTTGTATGTCAGAGGTGCCAAAAAACCACCTTTTTATTATCCGTTATACATTATAAATTATGTGTTTTCACTTTGGCGCAGCCAGTTTTGTTCAAAGACCATATGTACTTATATTTGGATACAGAAATTTACCTAGTAATTGCAGGTGTATTTCATTGGTGCAAAAACTTCCTTCTCTTATCGTATAACTTTTAAATGAGATGATATTGCACTTTGGATTTCGCCCCAGTTTTTTCAAATGCCACCTTGTGCTACTTAAATTTGGATCAGAAATTTCGTTGTTACTGTTTGTGTATTTCATTGGTTGCAAAAACCACGTTTGGTGTGTGTCTCAGTATTAACTTTTAAATGGCTGTATTGCACATGGTTGCAGCCCTAGATTTTTTCAAATAGCCACGTTGTACGACAATTCTGATAGAAACATTTCTAGCAACTGTTCTCGTTTGTCATTGCTGCAAAAAACGCAATTTCTCATCTGTGTAACTTCTGAATAGTTTTATTGCGCTCAGTGAATCTCAGTTTGGCGCAGATAGCGCACGTGTGATATTTTGTTGAAAACTATCAATTCCTAGTCCTACTGGGCAGTAGTAAATCCCTGGGACTGAAGGAAGAACACTGTTGATTTTGTCTTACGGTTCTACTACCCGCATTTCACAGGTATTCGCTAGAAACATTTCAGTTTCTAATCCTAGTTGGCTGTAAGAAATTAGAGGGATTTAAGAATAGCTGTGATCTGCCGTCTTTTAATAAGAGACTGTCAAAAACACTTCCATACTTTCTTAAATTTTTATATTTCTGAACATGGAGCGGAATGCAGGTGGTAAGCGAGCAAAAAGGGGTGTAGGAGGTAGAGGTACGAGAGAAGGTGCTCCTTCCAGTGCTGGCGACAACACGCAAGCCAGCGGATCGTCGGTTGCAGGACCGTCAGGCCTGTCATCACTGGGTCAGGGCCCTGTGAATCTCAGTAACGAGCAGCGTTGCCAATCTGTTCTTCAGTGGTTAATGCAACCTGCATTCAGCAGTCTTACCTCCTTGTCCTCCCAGTCACGGCCACAACTGTCGTCATCAGCATCGTCAGCATCCGTCCAACATGAAGCGAAGGCAGCCCAAATGTCAACTCGTGTACCCACCACTGTGGATAATCCATTTTCTGAACACCTCTTAGATGACAAAATGCGGTTGGGATCAGAAGGCATGTTAAAAGATCAAGAGGCAAAAGAGGATGATTTTATCTGCTCTGACGCCCTGTTACTGATGCCATCAGAGGAGGAGAAGGAAGCTGGTCAATTGGCAAAAATCCCGGGCGGTCGGCAACGCCTTGCAGTGCTTCTTGCTTGTAGCCCGCAGCTCCTGGATGCAGAATGTCAGGACGACGAAGTCACCTGTGTTGATGATGATGATGACGACATTGCGGATCCAACAGAATTTGCTTGCGAGCGCTTCATCAGTGGACGAGGAGGAAGACTATGGGGTAGTGTCAGTACGGCTCCCGCCTCAAAAAGGGAGAGGGCGGCCGCAAAAGTCCGCTGAGACTATTCCGCCAGCCACGATAAACGGAAACGCCGCTCCTTACTTATTGCCGGAGAAAAGGTCCAGGACCTCTCAAGCCTGGGCCTTTTTCGAGCAATCCTCTGATTCACCCAGCGATGTCATATGCCACCTTTGCCGTAAACGCATCAGTAGAGGCAAGAAACTTAGGTGTTTAACCACCACCAACATGTCTAGTCACATGCAGTGAATACATGAGTTGAAATGGAGGGAACACTTGGCCAAAAAAGGCCACACCGATGCCGGGCCTCCAACCACTGTCACACCCTCTGACTCCGCCTCCTCCACCACCACCAAGCGTTCCTCAGCTGCCCATGTGTCTCAAAGTCATGATCAGGGATCAGCCTCCGCTTCAGCCCTCCATTTTCGTTACGTACCGAGGTACCATTTCTCAGCCCCCCCCAACCAGGAGAACCCTTCGCTACCACAATTTTTCCTTCCACCAGTTTGACGACCTGCACACCATACAGCGGCCAGTCTAGTAGCCAACCTTCTGTCTTCCACAGACCCACATCGGCACTATATGGGATTAATTGCAAACACATGGAAACATCTTAAAATAAACACAAACTAAAAACAATAAAATAGCTACTTTTTTACAAGAATACCTTGAGACTAAATGTCTCATTTAAGCCCCTTGGAGCCATCGCATTTAAGCGATGGATCCAAAAGGCTTCTCTTTGTAGCAGCTTCCTCTTAAGCTGCCAAGGTTCTTGGCAATACACTTGTTCAAGGATACACCAGCGCAATTCTGACAGGCCATGACTCTGACTTACGAAGTGCCGAGCCAATGACGTTTCACTAAAGTTTTTTCTTTCCTCATCAATTTTAGTGTTATCATTTTTTCTGGAATTGAATTGCCTAATCATGGATTTGTGTTCTGTTAATCTAATCTTAATGCTCCTACTTGTCTGCCCCACATACACCTTTCCACAGGGGCATTTGAGCATATACACGACCGCATTACTATCACATGTATGATGTCCCTTTAATTTGATAGGATACCCTTTCATCGGATGGCTAATCTGGTCACCTCTAATAATTGCCGTACAGTGTTGACATTTACGGCACGCAAATGTACCGATTTTTGTAGGAGCAAGAGTAGTTTGGATAGCTCCTTTTCTCTCATTTTTAAGATTTTTGGAAATGTCGGCTGATATTAGTTGCTGACCTAAGGTCTTTCCTTTTCGATAAATCCAGAATGGATTATCTTTAAACAGGGATCCATATCTCGGATCTGATTGTAAGATCTTCCAGTTTTTATTTATAACCTGTTTAATCATACCAGCATGACGATCGTATGTAGACATAAATGAGAAACCTTCCTTCCTCTTTTTCTTTTTGGGTTCCAGAATCTGGGATCGGGGAATACATGAGACCTCCCTTTCTATTTTTGTTATCTCCTCTTTTTTTTACCCTCTCTCAACAAATTTTTTTGTAAGTTTATTCATGTGAATATTGTACTCCCTATCGTTTGCACAAATGCGTCTTGCGCGCATGAATTGAGATTTAACTATCCCTTTAAAATCCCGGGGAGCATGATGGCTATCTCGATGGAGTAAATTATTACAATCAGTCTCTTTTGAATACAGTGTAGTAACCAACGATCTTCCTTCAATTTTTATTAGTACATCCAAATATGAAATCTCATATTGATTTTTTGAAATAGTAAATTTGATTAATGGGTGGATGTTATTGTTATACGTTGTGAAGTCCTCCAACTCTTGGTCGGACCCCGACCAGAGGAGGAAGACATCATCCACGTATCTCAGCCAACACATTGCATGATGAAAAAAAGTTGAAGTAAAAATAAATTCCTTTTCAAGGTCATGCATAATGTGTAACTGGGCACTACAGGAGACCCCATCGAGGTCCCCTTCAGCTGGAGATAAAAACTTCTCCAAAACGAAAATAATTCCTTGTCAAAACAATGTCAAAAAGCTGTAACAAAAATGTGATGTGTTGGTTGGACAATGAAGAATTTTGGCAAAGAACCTCTCTCACCGCCTGTATCCCTTCATCGTACAGTATATTTGTAAAGAGGGATTTAATATCCAATGTAATATCCAATCGGTCGTCCGGGTGGGTTTGTGAGAGATTTGTGTATTGTGGATACTAAATACAACATAGGTACCCTAGGGTTTTCTTTTTTCAAAAGGGTTTTTTCCGAATTCGAAATTAACCCACTAAGAACCGCTTCCTGCAGAACTGTCTCAATAAGGTTAACAATTTGGTCAACTTGTTGGTCATTGAGCTGAAGGGATGCTTCCTCATGGTATTTATCCCTATCCATGATGACACAGGCTCCCCCTTTATCAGCTTTTTTCACGATGACTGATGTATCTTTAGAAATCTGTTCTAATGCTAACCTCTCTTTTTTTAGTAAAGTTGTGATGGCTGTTAATATGTTTATTTTTAAATTTATCCCATTTTTCAGAGACTTCCTTAACAACTACCTGTTGAAACGTTTCTAGTTTCTGGCTCGAGCTTCTAAGTTTTTTACAAATTTTGTAGAACAATACGATTAAAGATGTTTTTTCAAGATAAACGTATGTCAATAAAAAGTGAAAAATTCATCAGTAAAAAACTTAGAAGCTCGAGCCAATTTGACCCCGAGGTAAAAAATGCTAAACTAGAAACGTTTCAACAGGTAGATGTTAAGGAAGTCTCTGAAAAATGGGATAAATTTAAAAATAAACATATTAACAGCCATAACAACTTTACTAAAAAAGAGAGGTTAGCATTAGAACAGATTTCTAAAGATACATCAGTCATCGTGAAAAAATCTGACAAAGGGGGAGCCTGTGTCATCATGGATAGGGATAAATACCTTGAGGAAGCATCCCTTCAGCTCAATGACCAACAAGTTTATAAAGTCCTTGATTATGATCCTACAAATGAAATTGTTAACCTTATTGAGACAGTTCTGCAGGAAGCGGTTCTTAGTGGGTTAATTTCGAATTTGGAAAAAACCCTTTTGAAAAAAGAAAACCCTAGGGTACCTATGTTGTATTTAGGACCCAAAATACACAAATCTCTCACAAACCCACCCGGACGACCGATTGTCTCCGGTATCGATTCAGTGTTAGAGCCTTTAGCAGCACATCTTGACTCTTTTTTACAAGACACAGTGAAAAAAGATCCCAATATTTTACAAGACACAGGACAATTCCTCAGAAAAATTTATTCGATCGATTGCACTATTGTTAAATGGATGTGTACATTGGATATTAAATCCCTTTTTACAACTATACCGTAAGATGAAGGGATACAGGTGGTAAGAGAGGTTCTTTGCCAAAATTCTTCATTATCCAACCAACACATTGCATTTTTGTTACAGCTTTTTGACATTGTTTTGACAAGGAATTATTTTCGTTTTGGAGAAGTTTTTTTTATCTCCAGCTGCAGGGGACCTCGATGGGGTCTCCTGTAGCGCCCAGTTACGCGAATATTTTTATGCGTTACCTTGAAAAGGAATTTATTTTTACTTCAACTATTTTTCATCATGCAATGTGTTGGCTGAGATACGTGGATGATGTCTTCCTCCTCTGGTCGGGGTCCGACCAAGAGTTGGAGGACTTCACAACGTATATCAATAACATCCACCCATTAATCAAATTTACTATTTCAAAAAATCAATATGAGATTTCATATTTGGATGTACTAATAAAAAAAGAAGGAAGATCGTTGGTCACCACACTGTATTCAAAAGAGACTGATTGTAATAATTTACGCCATCGAGATAGCCATCATGCTCCCCAGGTTTTTAAAGGGATAGTTAAATCTCAATTCATGCGCGCAAGACGCATTTGTGCAAACGATAGGGAGTACCATATTCACTTTGAATAAACTTATAAAAAAAATTGTTGAGAGAGGGTAAAAAAAAAGAGGAGATAACAAAAATAGAAAGAGAGGTCTCATGTATTTCCCGATCCCAGATTCTGGAATCTAAAAAGAAAAGAGGAAGGAAAGGGTTTCTCATTTATGTCTACATACGATCGTCATGCTGGTATTGATTAAACAGGTTATAAATAAAAAATGGAAGATCTTACAATCAGATCCAAGATATGGATCCCTGTTTAAAGATAATCCATTTTGGATTTATCGAAAAGGGAAGACCTTAGGCCAGCAACTAATATCAGCCGACATTTCCAAAAATCTTAAAAATGAGAGAAAAGGAGCTATCCAAACTACTCTTGCTCCTACAAAAATCGGTACATTTGCGTGCCGTAAATGTCAACACTGTACGGCAATTATTAGAGGTGACCAGATTAGCCATCCGATGAAAGGGTATCCCATCAAATTAAATGGACATCATACATGCGATAGTAATGCGGTCGTGTATATGCTCAAATGCCCCTGTGGAAAGGTGTATGTGGGACAGACAAGTAGGAGCATTAAGATCAGACTAACAGAACACAAATCCATGATTAGGCAATTCAATTCCAGAAAAAATGATAACACTAAAATTGATGAGGAAAGAAGAAACTTCGGTGAAACGTCATTGGCTCGGCACTTCGTAAGTCAGAGTCATGGCCTGTCAGAATTGCGCTGGTGTATCCTTGAACAAGTGTATTGCCAAGAACCTTGGCAGCTTAAAGCCCGGTTCACACGGCTTATTCAAGCCGTAATTGCGAGCCGGATTGCGCTCGCAATTCCGGCTTGAATAAGGGGCGGGGGCACAGCCCGCCGGCCCCATAGACTTCCATTATCCACGGCGCGTATTGCGCCTGGATAATGTGCATGTCAGTTTCTCCCCGCCCGGCGGATTCGCCGAACGAGGAGGAGCGACGGAATCTACTGTTCTCTATGAGAACGGTGGATTACCGTAATTACTGCGACGGATTGGCGCCGTACTGCAGCAATCCGGCGCGCAGTATGGCGCCAATCCGCGCCGAAATAAGCCGTGTGAACGTCCCCTAAGAAGAAGCTACTACAAAGAGAAGCCTTTTGGATCCACCACTTAGATGCGATGGCTCCAAGGGGCTTAAATGAGACATTTATTCTCAAGGTATTCTTGTAAAAAAGTAGCTACATGTATTTTATTGTTTTTAGTTTCAGTGTTTATTTTAAGATGTTTCCATGTGTTTGCAATTAGTCCCATATAGTGCCGATGTGGGTCTGAGAGCGCATGCTTGAGAAAGATGAGGAGTTTCCCCGAAACGTCGCTGCATGCACAGACACGATCTGCCCGGTCTCCCGGCGTCTCTAAAGGACGCTCCTGCTGGAGCAAGAAATAACGGACTTTCTTTGATTGAACGATGTCTTCATCGCAATGGTGCTAAGTACCCCTCACTTCTATTTACGTGTTTACGTTGACTAATTGATGTCGTTTTAAAGGAATTTATAATTAAAGCTTGTAAGTTTTAAAGAGAAGCCCATTTGATATTCTTTCAATCAGATTGATACAGGTGTGGAGACTTGTGAATGGTGCTTGAATATAGGGGGCATAGTCTTTAAATATATGTGGCTATCTATATAAAAAAACTTTCCGTCTGGTGGACATATCATGGCCCTTGCCTGCCCCCAATACCAGATGCCGAGCAGGCATTTCTTTGCCAGAAAAGCCGTCCCTGCCCTGGCCAGCCATGTGTCATCTAAAATTTCAAGCGAGTTATCTGCATCTGTGTCTGGAAAAGTCCATCTGACCACCGACACATGGACTAGTAAGCACAGCCAAGGCCGCTATATCTCTGTGACAGCTCACTGGGTGAGCTGGGTGGATGTCTCTGGGGGTGACGGTGGCTCTCAGGCTCGGCGCACGCTCTTCAAAACCGCAGGAATGGTGCAGGGTTCTATCCCCCACGGTCCTCTGGTGGCATCACATGCCCAGAGAAACCAGGCCGTGTTGAAATTTATCTGTCTTGGTGACCGTCCACACAGAGGTCAGGAGGTGTGGACGGCTCTCCGCAACGAGCCCGAGCGCTTGCTGGGTGACAAGAACCTTGTGCCAGGCAAGGTGGTGTGCGATAACGGTCGAAATCTGCTGACCGCTCTTAAGATCGGTAGACTGGAGCACATCCCTTGCCTGGCACATGTCATGAACCTTGTCGTCCAGAAATGTCTAAGGCGCTACCCGGGTCTGGACTGCCTGCTGAGGAAAGCTCGAGGTCCGAGTTCGCACTTCCGCCATTCGTACCCTGCTTCGTCCCACCTGGCTGCGTTGCAGCGTCAGCTCGGCCTCCCCGTCAACCGTCTCATTGTTGACGTGGCAACACACTGGAATTCCACCCTCCACATGCTCCAGCGATTGTGGCAGCAGCGCAATGCCATTACACAGTACGAAGTGACACATGGCCTGACAAGCAGCGGTGCGGACCTCGGGGTGTTGAGCCACTGAGAGTGGAGGCAGGTGAAAGAGCTCTGCACCATCCTTGCCAGTTTTGAAGAAGCCACCAAAATGGTCAGTGCGGACAATGCCCTTGTCAGCATGAGCATTGTGGTGATCTTAGTTCTGGAACGATCGTTGGACACTCTGAAACATCAGGTCCAACCAGCGACGGAGGAGGAGACAGACACAGATGCGGACACGGAGCCTTTCTCTCCGTCGAATCCACAAGGCCCGACAGTTTCACAATTTTATCGGTCTTCATTAGGCAGTGGTTCAGGGTCCAGGGCTAGTGCAAGGCGGCGCCTCAGCTCTCAGGGTGCATCATCTGAGGCAAGTCAGGGCTGTGTTGAAGCTGTGCCGGAGGAAGCGGAGGAGGAGGAGGATGAGGTATTCCTGGACACCGACGTTACCGACGTCCCTGCCTTGGAAAGAGGTTGGCGCGAATTTAAGGTGGAGGAGGAAGATGAGGAAGATCAGTTTGCTAGTGCCCCTCGACCCAGAGGCTTGGGAAATCAAGGCTCCATCTCTCACATGAGTGCTTGGATGCTCCATTTCCTCCAACATGATCTTCGCATTAAGGCCATCAAAATGAACAACAATTACTGGGTGGCCACCCTTCTGGATCCACGGTACCAAACAAAACTCAGCACTTTCCTTCCACCCATCCAAATAGAGAGTAAAATGCAGGAAATGGAGACCTTGCTGATTGATCAACTGGAGACATCTGTTGCGTCTGCTTCACGTTCTTCAAATGTCACGGTGGAACAACGTCAGCGACGTGACAGCAGTAGAGTGCCAAATAGCCGTAGCGGCAGCAGCAGCAGGCAATGTGGCAGAAGCCTAATGGGTGACCTCTGGCAATCTTTATTTATCACCTCACCAACGCATGTAATGCAGGGCACACATACAATACACAGAGACCAGCTTAAGACCATGGTGCACGACTATCTGAGTCTCAAAACCGAGTTTTACATACACCCCTACCAATGTTTACCTAAACATATCAAGCTCATCAAACATTTTGAGGCTGCTTATGCCCTGAAGAGAAGATATCATATTCTCCTAAGTCATAACAAGATAAAACTATTTGCTTCTTTAAGTTTCCTGTAACATCTACCTATGGTGAGCAATAAACATTTAATACATACACATTATAATTATTATGAGAAGTACACCTTGTATAATCATTTTTAATATCCCTATCAGGCATCCACCTAGGCCTCTGAACCAATTTGTTAGATTTAAAAATGACAACATATCACCCTATGATGAGTCCTTCTTCACTTGTTTTTGCTTTCTCAACCATTCATCACTCAAAAAACTATTTTCAAATCTGCACTTATTTGCAAATTTCCTGCTGGATCAGTATAAAAATCAAGTACTACCAATTTATAACTTATACCCATGAAAACTAAATGAGATTTCTCATTTTTCTTGGCTTGCTATCTGCTGCCCTTTTATACAGTGTATGCCTGGGTATCTTGTTTATATCTACATCCTTATGGGGGACTAAGAAGAAAAATGGTGACAGCCTAGCTGAACTGAAGAATCCAAGAAGAATCCACTTATATGCGGTATATATCACGTCTGCTGATAGGTGTTTCAGATGTGTGAACCCATGTAACAGATTGATTACTATCATGTACAAAGGAGCAATTCTAATATACACACATCTCCTTTTACTATCCCCAAATCCTCTAACTGTATTCAGAAACCCACATTCGAAGTTATCACCATTATATTGAGGGGCCTGATTACTAAAAGTTCCATTTGCAAATGCAGCACACTTATCACCATCTACTAAAGGAAATATTTACTCTATTTCCCATTTTAATCCATGAGTATCTAATAGTACACAAGTAGCTCCTACACCAACATAAATTCCTACATTTTCACAAACAGATGCCTTACCTATTGACACTTTTTTAATTCAGGAGCTCATATTTTTCTCAAATTTACTAACGGTACTGGTACTCTTCAATTCCCAACCCTCCTATATTACCACATTCATACTCTGACCCTCATCTCTATGTGTTGTGATGTTAACTTAAAAAAACTGAATGTGTCCATCCTGCTATGGGTAAGGGGACTCCAGTGATGGTCCATTATTAGTCCAGATTTGAAATTAGAAGTTGTACTTTCTAGGGAGTAGCAAGAAATATTAGACAGTTCCTCCCAGGTTTACAGAATCGCTAGATAAGGCATTGTCCTAGCACTTGCTGGGGTGTGCACCTATTCAACAGTAATCATATGATAGTTTATGATGTTGCAGGAACTTATTAAGCATTTTTCATCTTTCTAGTCACGGGAAGGAGTGATTCTCTTGTAGTGGCTGGTGTGGACCCAGTTGTTCTTTCCCTCTAGTTTTGCCGAAGTTTCAGTTGTAAGCAGAACTTGGAAGGGACCGTCTTAATGATAGGCTCAAGGATCCTTCTCATGTGTCTTTTAAGGACTAACTAGTCACCCAGCTCAAGGTTGTGGCTGCTCAGGTCACTGCTCAGATCTGAAATGGAATCAAAAACTTGTTTATGTACTGCTTTAAAGGGGATGTATCGCTTCTTTAGTTCGGCTGATTCACACAGCTCTCAGCTTCTCAACTCTGGAAATGCAGGGGCGTTTCTTCCCCTCCCAGCTGGGTGATATCATCCCCCTTCACTGTGCATGCTGGATCCCGAGACCCCCCCCCCTCTCTGAGTCCACATGTCACTGTGTCTCCCTATGCAGTCTTATTCTGTAAGAGATGTATACATACCACAGGCTGCATTCAATCTAGACTGAGCAACAGATCTCTTCTCCTCTCACAGCTGGAGATGTGTTACAGCTTTCTATGAACGGCACAGATCTCCCTTCTATGCAGGAGAGTTAGGCACCGGGACCAAACTGGTATCTTTTCTCATTGTAGAATCTGTTGCAGTCTAGTTCTGCTGGGTGTGGAGAGAGAACATGCTACGGCCCCTAACTCTGAGTCAGGCAGGGATCGACACAAATTGTGCTGGTTCCTGATTGTGTACGCCCTTCATTGTAATTCTGTTTCTTCTGGCTGTATAAAGTGAAAATGTGATGGTCCCTTACTCTGAGTGAGAGACACAGCTCCGTGAATAGGACTGGGGGCTGTACAGAATGTAAATGAGCTCTCAGCTAGTGAAATGCAAGGAGGAGGGATCCGGAGGGATCCAACCAGGACTGGATATCAGTGTAAACAAAAACACAAGATAAGGAATACTGTGAATAAAAGACAGCTTTGCTAATGACATCTAATTGCAAATTTGCTTGTTTTCACTGTCCTCTTATTCTGAAGACCATTTAATGAAATGATAAAACCCCTTTAAGGTGTTTATGCAGGGTCTGTACATGTCCTGTCATACTGCTATGCTGTATCAATAAAACCTGTGGGAAATAGAGCCCTGTCTTGGGAAGGATACAAAACAAGATCTCATAGGGAGACAGTTTCATTCTCCTGTGAGGTCTACAGCGAACTGAAAACAAAGCTAATGGCAAACACTCTGGCCATGGCTTCCCTGTTTCTTTAATTTTACCGCTCTACCCTTCCATTGCTTTGAACATGGTGGAGGACATGAAAGGCCTATTCTATACCTAAGGCACCTGTCACTTCTTTCATGACTTCCCTTGTGAAGTGTGTTCCTCTATCACTCTCTATTGCTTCTGGTAGTCCAAATCGACACCTTGTTCAACGTTTGGGTATTTTTCTGTTGCTTTCTGTAATGGGAAGGCTTCAGTCCAGCTAGAAAAGAGATCTATGCCAACAAGGACATATTTGCACTTCTTGGAATGGATACAGCGGTCGAGGCATGTGTTCCTTGGGGACCTTTCCTACTTTACCTATTCCGTATTTTGCACATATCATACTGACTAGAGGGTATTTGGTTGCGGCTGTACTGAAACCAAGAGCAACCTAATACTTGTCTACTAGCAAACACATAGCCATAGCGGTGTTAGACTGGTGGGTCAGTCCATGGGCTGCTTAGGCCATCATTGGGAAAAGGACCCAGCGGAGGCAGAGCTTATTGCCCCCACTCCATAGGCCATCCTCATTTAATTGAGCTCCCTGTTTCTCCCACTCCCCCTTTTCGAACTTCTGAACTTGGGATTGAAGGGTCTTAAGGAGATCAGGGGTTACAGGGCCTATGGTGGACACAGCCTGTACATTCACAAGATCCTTTACCCTAGGCTTTGTCACAGACAGTTTTGCCGCTTTGTCTGCTCTAGCATTTCCCCTTGCTTCGGGGCTGTCAGATTTTGTGTGTGCAGTTACCTTAATTATTCCAAGCTCTGTGGGCAGTAACAGGGCTTCCATTAGGTCTCTGACACTTTCTATATTCTTGATGGGTTTAAATTTGATGTTAAGAATGCCCAGGTTCTCCATATGGGACCATAAGCATGGGCTATTCTATGCCATAAGTGTGTATATGTTTCAGTCTTACCCGCGGGGCCGCTTTCCATGCCTCTGTGAGTGCTCTCAACTCCCCTCATGCCAAATGAGGCGGGAGTGATTTAACTTTTATTACCTTATGTTGCGTGACCACCGCATATCCAATGTGATACCTGCCGTATTCCCAGTACCTGGTTCCTTCAATAAAAAACTCAAAAGTCTGGATTAGTGATTGGGAAGACCTTCACATGGGTAAATCCTGTTGTTTCTTGTGCCATTAGGACCATACAAGCATATTTTTCCTTGTCTATACCATCTGCTTTCTTCCCCCTTTGGGTCTAGATTCAAGGGTAATAAAGTAGCAGGGTTCAAGGTTTTACACCAAGCAAGAGGAACATTTGGGACATCAGTAACACAGACTACAGGCATAGCTGACAGGCCATAGAGATATATCACAGTTGCACCTGAGAATACCATTTACATCATCCAGGGTATGTATTGTTACGGGGCAATCAAGTACAATTTCTGAGGCTTTCCATAGAGGTACTCATACTACAGTGATTACTTGTACACATAAGGGGCTTCTCTCGCCACTGGATCTACTCTAGCTGAATAATAGCTACTGGTCTTTGCTGTGTACCATGTGACTGTATAAGGACTGTCGTGGCATGACCAGATATCTCAGTGCAGTACAGTGAGAACAGCTTTTTATAGTCAGGTGTACCCAGGGCAGGTGTAGAGGAAATTAACAACTTCAGAGTTTGGAATTTGTTAAGTGCCTCTTCTATTAGCTCAAATGGCCGTGTAGTCAAACACTCATACAGAAGCTGCATAAGTAGACAAGCTGATCATATTAAAATTTTACAATATGATATCAAACCCAGGAATATCCTGAGTTGTGCTAGATTCCTAGGTGTCAGGTCCTGTATGGTCTGTATTCGGTCTATGGTCAGGTGTCTGGCACCAACTGACAAGCAGTGTCCTAGAAGGTAAACTTGTCTGCAAAAAACTGTAACTTGTCCATTGAGGCTCAGGCTCTCAATCAGCTAAAAGAAACAAAAACAAAACAGAGATAGTGCAGCCTCTTCACATTTTCTGCTGTCACTGGCCAGATTAGTCATCCATGTATTCTTCTGTCCGTAAGTCAGGTGATATCCACTGTTACAGCACTGAGGACAGAACTGCTTATATCTTATTGGTTAGTTTAAGAAAGTAGGAAGCATCTAAGTTTAAATGTTAAGGTATCTGTAATACATAAAAAAAAATACATAAGGAAGAGAAGGCTAACTGAATCTTTCTCAGTAACCTGTTAGTCCCGAAAAGCTGACCACTCACAAACTGGAGCCTGTTTCTGGAAGGTCTACAACTATTGGCTCTTCCTCTGGCCCACCCCCTGAGTCTGGCTGCATGGAGCTCTCTGTTTTAACATCATTTGTAAAAAGCTCACCAGCTGCACACACCAGGACTAAATGGCTTCACATATAACAGGACAGACAAACAAAGAGTTAGCCAGACAAACAAACAAAGAACTAACATCAAACTAAGAAAGAAACCAAGGATCCTTCACACATTCCCACACATATAATACAAAAAAGCTTGCGACTAAACAAAATGAAAAGAAGAAAATAATAACACCAAAAAAAAATATCAATGTCACAAAAACAAAACCATGTCAATAATCAAAAACGCGAGGCGGGAAAACCGCCCCCCATTAATAAAATTTTAAAAAATTGGTTCTGTCTCCCCCCCCGCCGGCGAATACGCCGAGCGGGGGAAAGGACTCAATTTTTGGGGGATTTGGTGGATATTTGGAGTCTTTGGGGGGCCCGGCCCACCCCCCCGCCCCCCCCGCCCCCCCCCCCCCCCCCCCCCCCCCCCCCCCCCCCCCCCCCCCCCCCCCCCCCCCCCCCCCCACATTCATAAAAGCCGACTAAACAAATGAAGAAGAATATCACCAAAAACAAATATCCGAATGTCCCAAACTGTTCAATAATATGTGCAGTGGCTGAATCACGTCCTGTTTACTATTATAAGTTTCAAGTAATACATGGATTTGTCTTTGTGGGAACGAGAGGGGGAAACGTGATTATGTTTTTTTTTTTATTCCTGTGTTGGATTTACTGCTGTGATATTGGAATGTCTATGGCCGTGTTGATGTTGCGGCCTTCCCAGCCTTACCCCTTACTGACAGGGCATAATGTACGGGCTTATATTCATACCGTTTTGCATTACGTCTTGGCATACGTGTGATTTACTGTGCCTGAAGAGGTTAACGTCAGGGCTATATTAAAGATTGAATAAATAAGAATTACAAGATAGGTGCATATGGTTGGAGAAATGAATAAACTCAAGGCTTATTTAGAGTGAATGAACATATTTACACTAAACAGATGCTAGCACTTTACCTGTGCATGATAGGTGGTGGAATGAACCAGGATATATAGACAGTTTAGGGTGAAATGAAAACATATTTCATAGAAACATGTGATAGCACTTTACCTGTGCATGATAGGTGGGGTAATGAACATGATATATAGGCAGATATAGCGTGAAATGAACACATATTCACCTAAGAGGTGTCTAGCACTTTACCTGTGCATGTAGGTAGAGAATGAACAGGATATATAGGCAGTATAGAGTGAAATGAACACATATTTCATAGAAACATGTGCCTAGCACTTTACCTGTGCATGATAGGAGGAGAATGAACATAATATATAGGCAGTTTAGGTGAAAATGAACAATTAACCATAGAAGGTGTCTAGCACTTTACCTGTGCATGATAGGTGGGGACAGAACAGGATATATAGGCAGTTATGCGTGAAATGAAACTATATTCACTAAAAAGGTCTAGCTCACTTTACCTGTGCATGATAGGTGGGGATAGGACAGGATATATAGGACAGTATTAGAGTGAAATGACACATCATATTCCATAAAAACAGGTGCTAGCACTTTACCTGGCATGATAGGTGGGACTATGAACATGATTATCAGGAGTAGATAGAGTGAATTAACACTATTCTCCATAAACAGGTGCCTAGCACTTTACTGTGCTGATAGGTGGGGAATGACATGAATCATATATATAGCAGTTTAGAGTGAAATGAAACACATAAATTCCATAGAAACGTGCCTAAACACTTTACTGTGCATGCATTGGTGGGGAATGAAAGGTATATAGGCAGTTTAGGTGAAATGAACACTATTTCATTAAACAGGTGCTACACTTACCTGTGCATTTATAGGTGGGGACATGAAACAGGATATTAGGCAGTTTAGAGTGAAATGAAAACATATTCCACCTAAACAGGTGCCCAGCACTTTACCTGTGCATGATTGGTGGGGAATGAACAGGATATATAGACAGTATAGATTTAAATGAACACATACTCCACCTAAACAGGTGCCTAGAACTTTACCTGTGCATGATAGGTGGGGAATGAACAGGGTATATAGGCAGTATAGCATGAAATGAACAAATATTCCACCTAAACCGGTGCCTAGCACTTTACCTGTGCATGATAGGTGGGGAATGAACAGGGTATATAGGCAGTATAGCGTGAAATGAACACATATTCCATAGAAACAGGTGCCTAGCACTTTACCTGTGAATGACAGGTGGGTAATGAACATAAGATATAGGCAGTTTAGAGTGAAATGGACTACTATTTCATGTAAACAGGTGTCTAGCACTTCACCTGTGCATGATAGGTGGGGAATGAACAGGATATATAGGCAGTTTACAGTGAATTGTACACCTATGCCATATAAATAGTTGTCCAGCACTTTACCTGTACGTGATAGCTGGGGACAATATAATCCAATAAAATGGATATAAATGGACAAAAGGCAACTCGTAGCACTTATATCAAAATATACATAATGGTGAGTGGCCGGACTAATAGGATTATAAAAATATATTTATAAAAATAAGATAAATTGACACTTAGAAATCAATTATTCCAGATTATGTGTCAGATTTATTTCACTCGCATATTGGCGGGCCCAAATCAGAATCTCCCACGTTTTGGGATTTTGTGACGCCTCACTTGCGTCGGACCCCTTGGCCCGTCCTGGGGGTACTTTAGCTAGGGAATCGCCGTTTTGGTTAAAACGGATGGCACTCCGACACGGGCTCAGTTTGTTTTGGGCCCTCAACAGCTTTTTTTTGAGGACGTTCAGGCAACAAAAAACAAAATAAAACTTCGGCCGTAAAGCCATAACTAAACATTAAAAAAATTTTCCTTACTAAGTGGCCTATGCCTACCGCACAGCCCCCAAAACCAAGTATTCTCATTATATAGGTTTTCAAGCCCCGGGGGGCCCCAAAAGCTCTCCCCAGCTTGCTGCGCAAAACATTCAGGTAGAACCCACCCCCCCTGATCTTCTGTGTAGGGGTTTTAAATAGGTGTTAGATAATAAACCTGGCCTAAAAACCGAAGCCTGGAAGTGGGAACAACCCCCCATCTGCAGTTTTTCCGGGGAAGGCCCGCCCTTAATGGTGGACATTAGCCTGCTTGTAAAAGGGTCAGCCCCCCAAAATGTTGTGATGAAATCCCTGGTTTCCCCCACCGGAAAAGGCTCTCGGTGGCCGTACGTCCCCTAGTGGCAGCCCCTGGGGACTGCTTGGTCGCTTGTGAATACCCCTCCCCTTTGAAAAAGGGCCCGCAGGTTTTTACCTTGCAAAATTTCCTCCAGGGTCGAAACACCTACACAGTGGAGCCATGTACCCCTTCTGTGACTCTTCCTGTGGGGCAGAACAATTTTTTCCCTTGGGGACCTTTCCATAAAAATTTTTTGTCACGACCCATGCTCTGGGTCTGCAAACCCCACTATGAGGTCAGATTTCCTTTAAGTATGGGGCAAAAAGCATTTACTGCCCTCAAACCCCAGGGGCCCAAAAAGCCGCTCTGAAACAATTTTGTTACCACTGCAGCCCGCATGTACTTTTAATGTGGTTTATGCCCCGTAGGAATCTTTGTCCCGTATATTCCCGACATTAATATTGTTGAAACCCCTTTTTCCCTTGTATCTCACTGGTTGAACCCCCTTTTTTCCTTGCTATGTCTGAGTCATTTTCCCCCATCCCGGAGAGTATTTGGGTATACCCTAGAACAAGCATCTCGCAATATTTCCCATTCAGAAAGTTTATTTTCCCTTCTGCGGATATTACAAACATGCTCATTAACCTTCCCTTTGTCGGGGTTTTACCCTTTAGACTGGGAGACAAAGTGCCTCTCCTAAACCATTTTTAAAAAAAAACCCCCCCCCTTTTTTTTTAAAAATTTTTTAAATTTTTTTTAAAAACCCCCCCCCTTTTTTTTTTATCTGGGCACTGTGAGAATCTGTATAGGAAACCCTTTCTGTTTACCTCAGCCCTTTTTTATGGGGATTTTTACCATTGGGGTTCAAACACACTGCTGCCCCCACAGTGCCCGAGAACCCCTCTTTTGGGGTGTAGCAGCTCACCCTTTTTCCTCAATACAATCGCTACGTCTTGTGAGATGCAGTAAAAGTACGAAAATGAAAAATTTTGGGGCACATGAACTCGTGCATCGTCCAGCATGACCCCCTTTTTCTTCCCCGCAGTGTCAAAATGGGTTTCTATCACGACCATTTTGTAATACATGTTAGGGCTGCACATAAAATTCTGCCTTGGCCATGTTTTCATTGCCAAGTTTTTTTCATCTTCCCTTTGCATAATCAGATTATTAACAAAAAAGCACAGGGTCCTTCCCCACATTAAAATGAGATTTCCAGAGTGGTTTTTCCCCGGGTCATAACCATCACCTCCTAGTTCCCTCTTACACGCACCCCGAGAATCACTTAGGGGTTGCCTCCTCCTTTCAGGCAAACCCTGTGGTTTCCCCATTAGAATATGCAAAATCTCAGGGGGACCCAACGGTCAAAAACAAACTGTGGCTTTCATCAAAAAAAACAACATCACCTGTGCTACTTGGGCTGTTTTCCCTTCTTTCCTTGGGGCACCTAGAGCTAATCCCCTTTGCTGTTGTTTGCAGATTCTTAGCAGCCTTTTCCAATTGCATTTTTTCCACACAGCAATGCCCTCCAGGGGCAGCCCTGAGTGCCCTTCTTACTGCGTAGCTGCAGCCCCTCTAACTGTTTCACACAAAAGTGAAAATGGAGTAGTTTGTGATACAGTAACACCCCCCTACCCAGGGGGGTGACATAGTGTTGGTTACTGTACATTTAACCCATTAGTAGGTTGTTTTAGGACGATTTATACAAAGGAAAAGAAATTGGAATTCCCCACCCCCCCGGCAAAAAGAGGAAAAATCTAAGTCCATCAGATTCACAAGTCCATTTTTACAGTTCATCCCTAGGACTCTTTCAAGCCTGGCAGTTGTCTGGCCCCCTTTTGCCCCCCCCTGGTAAACCACACAATTGGATTGATAGAAAGTCTCAAAACCGTCTCATAAATAACGGAACAGTTTACGGGTTGAGTCGAGTCGTTGGCCCTCCCCTCTGCTGTCCTGTAGCCAGGGGTGGCGCTTAGACACTGTGAGCAGGGTTTGGGGGCTGAAACCCTCCGGCCTTTCCTGAGGGGGCAGTAGGAGCACATTCTGTGCTCTATGGACCCCCAAAAAAGCCCCCCTTGCTGGACGGTTTTTGGGCAGGCTCCGGGGTGCAAATGTGGTTGCCCACAGCAACGGCAGCAAAAAGGTCCCTCTGCAATCGGCCTCCCCAGACGTGGCGCCGCTTTCCTGGCTAAAAGGCCCTCCTGGCCACAGGACACCCCCTATGCAGTCATGGGTTTGGTTTTCCCCTCGGCAACAGTTAACCTTGTAATTCTGCATTTTTCAGTACCCAAAGTTCTGGTTAACCCCAAAATTGCCAAAATTGCTCTTTCATTTTGGGTAGTTTTAGTGTCCTGCAGGGACTGTCGAGTACACCTTAAGCTTTGCGGTCGATAGGGCGCCGGACATTGCTCTTGGGTAACCTCCGTGCTGTACTTGCTAAAAAAGCGCAGGAAGACCCCCAGGGTCTTCCCCCGGGCATCTTCCACTCGCCCTCCCACCGCATTTTGGGCCGAAGTCTCTTCCCGACTTCATTGTACACAGCCTCTCGCCGGTCTTCAGCTGTGCCTGGAGCCTTTAAATGGTTTCTTTTGGCCCCGCCTAAGCTGTCCCCAGAGTTTTTTTTACTTCGAGCTGTGGGTCATGCGCTGTCCCCACGTTTGTCATTTTCTGCCCCCTGGGGTCTTTTCTGCACCAATGGGGAGAGCTCCTCCAAGGGAAAAAAAAACAAAAAAAACCTTTAAAGAGCAGTAACGTCTCATGCACCGCTTCACAATTAGGCCTTGGCCCTTTAAATCTTGCACACTTGTGCCAACATGCCCCATTTTCGGTTGGCCAATTATCCCCCACGGATCCCCCCCAATTGTGACCCCTCATTGGCCCTTTGCCTCTTGGCCGCCCCGGGGGGGTTTTGTCAGGGAATCCCCGTTTTGGAAAAAAAGGATGGCACCCCGAACGGCTTCTTTTTTAAATTTTGGCCCTAACCGCTTTATTGAGGCACGTTACAGGAAAAAAAAAAACAAATAAAAAATCCTGGGCCCTTCCCCACAAACTAAACATTAAAAAAGTCCCTTAAAACGTGGCTTGCCTCGCACGCCCAATCAAGTTTTTATGTTAATGGTTTTCCCTCAAGCCTCGGGGGCCTAAGCTGTCTCCCCCCCCCAAAGCTTCTGCCCCAAACATTCAGGTAAACCCCCCCTGTCCCCGTGAGGAGGCTCTTAATGGTGTTTCTAGTTTGACCCAATACTGGGTGGAACCCAAAGACCTGGAAGTGGGAGCAACCCCCCAACCTTGCAGTTGTTTCGGGAAGGCCCACCCCTTAATGGCTGGAATTAGCCATGCTTGTTAGGGTCAGCACCTAATTTTGCTGATAAATACTGGCTTCCCCCCCAAAGGGCCGGCTCGGTGGCTACGAACCTAGTGGCAGAACCCGCGATGCCTATGGTCGCTCTGGACAATTTTTTTTCCAAATTGTAGCAAAACTATACAATTAAAATTTTTAAACCCTTAGGACCTTGAAATTTTTTTTTTTTTGGACAGTTGATTTCATTCCTCCCCCTCCGAGACCCATAATTTTTTTAAATTTTTTTCCACCTACAAAAGACCTATGAGGATTTTTTTTTTGGGGGAAAAAATGTATTTTCCTTAATGATTTTTATTCATATTTCCATAAAAATTACGGGGGGAATGGCAAAAAAAATTTCCCCAAAAGTAGGAAAAATTTTTTGAAGAAAAAAAAAACCCGTATTTTTTCCGCCTTGTTTTGGGGGGTTTTTTGCTTTTTTTTGGCGTTAAAATCCAAAAAAAATTTAATGGTTATCGGGTTTTTTAAAAGGTTTTTTTGAATCCCCAATCCCCAAAACCCATGTAGGGTTTTTAATTTCCCCCAAAAAATTTTTTATTTTTAAAATTTTTGCCCCCCGGGCCCGCCATTTTGTGCGCCCCTATAACTTCTTTTTTCGAAACCTAGGGAAAGTCAGTGGGGGGGCCATTGTTTGCGGCCAAAAGCTTTACTTTTTTTTGGTAGCTTTTTGGAATGATGTGACTTTTATGATCTCTTTTTTCAAATTTTTATTTGACTTTGAAATGCCCAAAAAAAAGAAATTTTTGGGGGGTTTTGAATTTTTTTTTTTTACGCCTTTTTAAGCCCCACGGGAAAAATGGGTTATTTTTTTTTTGGGATCGGATTTTTTTTCGGGGCCCTCCGGGGCGAAAACCAAATATAAAAATTTTTTTATTATTTTATTGTTTTTATTTGGGGAAAAAATATTTTTTTAAATGGGAAAGGAGAGGGAATTTGAACTATTAATACTTTTTTGTACTTTAAAACTTTATTTTTTTTACTTTAAATTGAGTACCCCTATGGCGCTTCACCACAAAGGGGTCGCGATCGTGAATACAGCCTAATACATTGCATAGACAATGCATTAGGCTTTACCAAGATGGCAGTTTCCACACTTCCTACCTGGGGCTGGAAGTCGGGCAAACGAGAACATGGCAGCGATGGAGGTCTTCACAAGGCTTCCCACTGCCATGTCCAGGCATCAGATCCCCGCAGTCACACTGTTGGGGACTCCAATCGCCTTGAAGAACGTTGTGCGGCACCGTTTTTCTTTCATTTAGACGCCATAGCCATCTTTGTCGCGGCGTCTAAGTGGTTATTACTACCGGGTGTTAGCTGTGATCAGCCTCTAACACCCAGTGGCTATGTAGCGGAGTTAAGGACCGATCCCGCCACACAGCCCCTTAACGGCCCTGGGACATACTCATACGACCAGGGTCGTTAAGGGGTTAATTCCATGGCTAAGAGACACATGAAATTTGCTTTAAAACACCTGTTTCTGTGGATGAATGCAATTCAACAATAAAATAAATAATATCCATTCATTCCGCACCAATCATGCACAGGTAAAGTGCTAGTGAACTTTTTCTACAAAAAATGTGTTCATTTCACTTTAACTTGCGTAAAATATCCTGATCATTCCCCACCTATCATACACAGGTAAGTACTGGACACCTGTTTCTATGGAACAGGAGTACATTTCACTCTAAACTGCCTATATATTTTCAATTCCCCACCTATAATGAAAAGTAAAGTGCTAGACACCCATTTATGGAAATAGGTGTACATTTCACTCTTAAATGTCTATATATTTGTTCATTCCCACCTATAAGAACAGTAAAGTGCTAGCACCCGTTTTTATGGAAAGGTTTACATTCACTTATATGTTCCCATATATCCTTTTATTCCCACCTTTTCAGAAAAGGTAAAGTGCTAGGCACCTTTTTAGGAAATGTGTTTATTTCACTCTAAACTCCTATATATCTTATTTATTCCCCACCTATCATGCACAGGTAAAGTGCTAGGCAACTGTTTAGGTGGAATATGTGTTCATTTCACTCTAAACTGCCTATATATCCTGTTCATTCCCCACCTATCATGAACAGGTAAAGTTCTAGGCACCTGTTTCTATGGAATATGTGTTAATTTCACACTAAACTGCCTATATTTCATGTTCACTCCCCACCTATCATGCACAGGTAAAGTGTGAGACACCTGTTTAGATGGAATATTGTTTAATTTCATTCTTAACTGCCTATAATCCTGTTCATTCCCCACATATCATGCCCCAGGTAAGTGCTAGACCCTGTTTTTGGTGGAATATGTGTTCATTTCACTCTAAACCTTGCCTATATATCTTGTTCATTCCCAAACTATCATGCCAGGTAAAGTGCTAGGCACCTGTTTCTATAAAATTGTGTTCATTCACCTCTTAACTGCCTATATATGCTGTTCATTTCCCACCTATCATGCACAGGTAAAGTGCTAGGCACCTGTTTCTATGGAATATGTGTACATTTCACTCTAAACTACCTATGTATCCTGTTCATTCCCCACCTATCATGCACCAGTAAAGTGCTAGGCACCTGTTTCTATGGAATATGTGTTCATTTCACACTAAACTGCCTATATATCCTTTTCATTCCCCCCTATCATGCACAGGTAAAGTTCTAGGCACCTGTTTAGGTGGAATGTGTTCATTTCACTCTAAACTGCCTATATATGCTGTTCATTCCCCACCTATCACGCACAGGTAAAGTGCTAGACACCTGTCTCTATGTAATATGTGTTCATTTCATTCTAAACTGCCTCTATATCCTGTTCATTCCCCACCTATCATGCACAGGTAAAGTTCTAGACACCTGTTTCTATGGAATATGTGTTCATTTTAATATAAACTCATCTTATATTCTATTTATTCAATCGTTATTTAGCCCTTAAAACCTTCTTTACCTCTCCTTAGCTCTTTATTACTTAGTAATAATGTTCATTCTTTTTGTTTATTCTTTTTCTTCATGCCTTTTAGTATGACCCTTTAATCTGCTACATGGACTTTATTTTCTTAAACCAAATTTAAGAGGATACCCTTTATAACTTATGCACCAGATATAACTTATATTCTATAACAACAAAAACTACAAGTATATATAAATATAGAATATATCCTGTATATACCAAACACCATCTGCAGAATTTTTACTTGTAAAGACAAAACATATCAATTACATAAACAAATTAAATATTCATCAATGTTCAACACAGATAAGTGCAGTAATCAACGAGTAAGAAAAAAAAAAACCACACAGCACACAATGGAGTCTCACATCTGGAGCTGCTACCCTTCCCCCCTCCCTTCTGAAACTAGAGCTGCTGCTGCTGTGGCACTACAGGTCACAGCAGTGGGAGGGAAATAAAGAGGATTTCTCCCATTTATCAACTATTGCACTGAATTCTCATCTCACATGCCATCATACCTTTATTAAACCCATTATACACAGGTGACAACTAAAACATTTCAATTATATGAAGATTTTCCATCATTTTTCTACTTTAAAACATCCAACTTTAAACAATACCATTTTCCAACTGTTTCTAACTTCCTATTTTCCCTGCTTTTTCCACTATGGCCATTACAATCCTAATCCTCCCTTTTGCGATAATGTTCCACTGCCCAATGAGTAACACAACTCATTGCCAATATAGCTCCACCCTCTCACTAGGTCTGGCATATAAAGCACTTTATGCCCTAAGAGCTAAATAGTTAATTCTATGATGCTAACCACCTGTTAGCATCCTACCTCTGACTAGACCCAAAAGTCCAGTTCATTCTGGTGCCTAACAATAAACAACAAACAAATCACCCTCTTGACTCATCCTACCTGGGACAAAATAATAATAATTTAATCTTTCTGGTACAGTCACAGAGTGCAGCCCAACAAAATCACTGTTCTCTACAATAGCCATTATATTTAATATAAATAGCAGTACACACTTATATACCAATCCAACATCATTGTGCAGTAAAAATCTTTTCAGACCTACTCATGGAGACATTCATTCCTACTCCCTCAGGAATTTCCTTTGTTCTGAAGCCAGCTCACTGCTTCACCCCCCTCTGCAGCTGTGCGACCTTTCACCTTTCACAGAAAGCAAAGCTAACCTGCACTCAGACCATTCACTCCACACGAAACGCTGTTATATTCAGGCAACACATATAAATGAATAGAGAACCATGATCACATCATCTCATATTTATTAAGGTTCTTGGATCAGACTTAATATATTGATTCAGTAACAGCCGGACCGAGAAGCAATACTTGAAAAGACAGAATATAAAGTAAGCAGATATAAAATATATTGCTTACCTTTTTGATTTGATGTACAGCTGCTTATTCTGCTGTTCAAGTATTGATCAGCCCTTGATTGTATTGGTGCCCAAATCTATTGTCTGCCCCACATGGATTTTGTTGTAGCTTAATAAAGCTTTTCAGATGTTGATCGGGTTTTCAAATAAAAAAATCGATTTTAGTTAAAAATATCCAGGTTTATTCAATGAAAGTATTGTGAGACACACTGCATACAGCATATTGCCTATACAATTTAAAATTATGTCTCATCCCAATCCAAGTATTTCCTAACTTTTTATAACGTTCTTTCTTCTGAAAGAATACATCAACCAACCCGCTTTTACCTTAAAATCTATCTAGTTCCTATACGTTGGTTTAAAGTTACCGTTTCCATATGGGTGTATCCTTACTGAAACATAGAAAACTCTTCCAAGGAGTAAGAGTCCAATGAATCGATGAATGGTCTATTCAGTCAAACACATGGTATTAATTAACTGGTGCTACAAAGTCTCGTTAAGAAAGGGGCCCTAAATTTGAATTCCTTACTGCTGAGGACCTTATGCATACATCCTGCCTTGACTAAACCATAACTTGTAAGTATATATATATATATATATATATATATGTATAAAAGATACAAATACTACCCTCACACTATTTATGTCCCCCCAGTAGGTAATAGTTATATAGGGCCCCGAGTATGAATGGTAGGTTGGCAGGTATTTATGTCCCCCTGGTAGGCAATAAGACCCACAGTATGTAGGTAGCTATATATTCCCCACAGTAGGTTATAGGTATATAAGGCAATCCATATATGTTGTCAGCCACAGTATGCAGTTGGCAGCCGTCTATAGTTATTTCCAAGTCGACTCTTATCAGGAGCAGACAACGTGTTGGGTGGGTGCCTACTACTCCCCGTTTTCCAGGACAGGCTTTTGAAAGGTCCCTGGAGGCCTATAAAAAGTCTGGTTCTACAGGTGTCCAGAGGGTGTGGTGGTTTCCAGAAGCTAGAGCAGCAGTGGAGCTGTAGAGATGCTCTAGCCCCAGAGGCTTGAGGGAAGTCTATACTGTATGGTGAGAGTATAGTGCTGTTGGTGCTGGATGGTAGGTCCTAACCACAGGTTAGTAAAGGACTCAATCGGATGTGTAGTTTAATGTTTTTCTCACTATCTGACATGAAATCAAAATAAACCTTACCCATTTTGGGTCAATTAGGATTACCAAATTCTTTATATTCACCAAATGCCAGAATAATGAAAGAGAGAATTTTAAAGGCATTTGTATTACTTTCTGCAAAGTCAAAAGTTTACATACACTAGGATTACTCTGCCTTTAACCAATGTGGGACAGCCCATATGATGATATCATGTCTTTGGAAGCTTCTGATTTATTACTGATTATTGGTTTTTTGGCTAAATCTGAGTTATTTAGAGACACACCTAAAGAAATCTAAAGAAAGTCTAAAGAAATCAGCCAAGATACCAGGAGGAGAATTGTAGACTTGCACAACTCTGGATCATACTTTGGTGCAATTTCCAGATACCTGAAGGTGTCTCATTCATCTGTACAAACAATTATACGCAAATGCAAACAAGATGGGAATGTCCAGCCATCATACTGCTCCGGAAGGAGACAGTTCTGTGTATCAGAGATTAATGTGCTTTGGTCCGACATGTGCATATCAACCCAAGAACAAAAGCAAAAAACCTTGTGAAGATGCTGGCAGAAGCTAGTAAGATTGTGTGATTATCCATAGTGAAATGAGTACTGTATCAACATGGGATGAAAGGCCACTCCAAAAGGAAGTAGCCTTTACTCCAAAAGAAACATTTAAGAGCCAGATTACTGTTTGCAAATGCACACAGGAACAAAGAAGCACATTTTTGGAGGCATGTCCTGAGGTCTGGTGCAACTGTTTGGCCATAATGACCATTGTTATGTTTGGAAGAAAAGAGGAGAAGCTTGGAAGCCTTAGAACACCATCCCGCTGTGAAACATGGGGGTGGAAACATCATGTTGTGGGATTGTTGTGCCGCAGGAGGGACATGTGCACTTCACAAAATAGATGGCATCAAAAGGAAAGAAGATTATATGGCAATACTCAAGCAACATCTTAAGACATCAGCTAGGAAGTTAAAGCTTGGGAGGAAAAGGATCTTCCAAATGGACAATGACCTGAAGCATACTGCCAAATTGGTTACAAAGTGGCTTAAGGATAACCAAGTCAGTGTTTTGGAGTGGCCATCACAAAACCCTGATCTCAGTCCTATTGAAAATATATGGGCAAAGCTGAAAAGGCAGGTGCGAGCAAGGCGACCTACAAACATGGCTTAATTATACCAGTTCTGTCAAGAGGAATGGGCCAAAATTCCTACAAACTATTGTGAGAAGCTTAGGGAAGGATAACCAAAATATTTGGCCCAAGTCATAAAGTGTCAAGGCAATGCTACCAAATACTAATGAAATGTATGTAAACTTTTGAATTTTAATTAAAAAATTATCTCTCATTATTCAGGGGTTTGGCAAATATAAATAATTTTGGTAATCCTGATTGACCTAAAATGGATAAGGTTTATTCTTATTTTATGTCAGATAGTGAGAAAAACATGCATATGTGTTTTTTTATCTAGCATATATAAACTTCTGTTTTCAACTGTATATATCATTTACATACACTATATAAAAAGACATTGTTAGGCAGCAGCTGGAAAAGGCTGTAATGGTATATGTATCCCAGCCAAGTATTTGGCATATACCTGGAGAAGCTCAGGCGCATGTCACCAAGGTAAGGAGTCTTGATGAAATAAAAAGCCAATTAGATAGGGGTCAAATTCAGGCCGTTACATAGTTACATAGTTTGTAAGGCTGAAAAAAGACAGACGTTCATCCAGTTCAGCCTTTTTTTGCTAAAGTATTGATCCAAATGAAGGCAAAAACCCCCATGAGGTAGACGCCAAATGTCCTCATTTTAGGGAAAAAAATTCCTTCCCAAGAAAACTTTCAAGTGTTAGTATGGCTTCCATGTATTCCGGGACGGCTTTTTATTGGGATAAGCACAGTGTGCACATGTTCTATGCCAGGATTTACCTGTTCTATGTAAGTCAACAAGTTAGCTGACTAGGTGTAGCTACCCGGACTAATCATTGCCCCCGAAAGGAGTTTTCAGGGGGAAGCCTTTAAAAAAATTTAAGGGGAATCCAAAATTTTTAAATTTTTTAAAAAATTTTTTTCCCCCTTAAAACCGTTTTTTTATCAAAATAAATTCCAATTTGCAAAATTTCCCTTGGTTGAGTATAAAAACCCAGTCCTTGTTATTAAAATTTGGCGCCTTAAAAGGAGTCCAGGACCAAAACGGGTTAACAAATATTCGAAAGGGGTGGGAAAAATCCCTACTTTGTAATGGAGAATAAAATTTTCCCCAGATGTGAAACATGCCCCTTTAATAAAGAGGGTCCTGATTTATTTTTTCTCTCTTATTGGTTTTGCAAATTTAAAAATATTTTTGGTAACCGATGACCCAAAATTTTTTCTTTTTAGTATTACCAGCGTGTTTTTTTACTGAATATAAATGGATTTTTTTTCCTCAATTGCATTTACACGTTAAAATTTAAATGGGTTAATTCACCATTTGCCATTCTGGGGGCCCGGGCCTTCCCAAAGGGTAAGGACCCCTTGTTAAAACAATTAAAAATTAACCTAATGTGTGTTGTTACTTAAAAAAGCGTAGCCAAAATTGCAAAGATATATTGTAAAATGGGAAAAAATTAGGAAAGATTCCTATTAGGAAAAATTTTAAAAAAAGGATAGGCCCAAATTTTCCGGCCCTTGGGTACCCACTGTGCAGGGATCCAATTCTGTCTATGGAAACAAAATTACTCCCCTTTGTTTTCATTTCACAAAAGAGTTCTGGGACCCAGTTCCCACACATTTTTTTTGCCCAAGTCTAAAATGAATTTTTATTTTACTTCCCAAAAACCCTTTTATGTGTCAGTTTTCAAATGCTTCTGAAAAAAAAATATGGAAACCGTATTTGCACTGCCGGATAAAAGTTCCTGGAATTAAACTCACAAAGGGGTGAGTTTTGGGTTTTAAAAGGGAGGAAACTTCAAAAAAACCATCCTAGAAAATTGCATTATAATTTATTCCGTGAAACGAACTCCAGGTTTTGGGTCCCTTTAAAAAACGAAACTGGAAAAACAATTCCAAGGCAATAACCAACAGGGTCTAGCAAACAAATAAATTTGGCCCACTAAAAACCTGTAAAACCCCACAAGATATAAGGAAATTTTGAAAATTGCAACGCGTACAGTATGAAACCGGGTTCCCCCCCAAGTTGCAGTTTTTATTCCTAAAATTTTTTAAAATTCGACCTCCTTTGGGCCCCAAGGGGACCCCCTCGGTGAGTCCCTAAAAAATTTTCAAAATTTAACCAAGGTTATCACTAAAAAAAGGTTATTATTAGACACAACCATTGGGGTTTGGGGATTAAATGCCTGAATTTCCCTCCCTGGTTAAAAGATAACGGAGTGAGAAGCAATTTGGAGGTGCCCATTCTAAAATAGATACAAACTTGGTTTTTAGGCTGCAATTCCAATAAATTTTTTTTGAAAAAAGAAAAACCCCATAAGTGAAGGCAAATTGTACTATTAAAAAAAAATTTTACCCAATGGCAACAAAAAAACCCCTGGTAAACATCAAAAGTATATAAATTTTTAAAGTTTACTGCTAAGAATTTTTGAAAACCTTTGGATTTTAGGTTCCTCATTTTTCAAAAATTGTTTAAGCTCACCTCCCAATAGCGTTAAGGGGATCCCTATACAGGTGAGTCCCTAAGACTAACATGTTACCACCTACCTCTTTTAAACCAGTGCAGGGTAATTCAGTAGCAAGTTCCGATCACTCCTTGAGATGTTGTAGTCTGAATGGACTCCTAGTGAGGTAACATGTTAGTGTTAGGGACTCGCCTGTACGGGGATCCTGTTACGCTATTGGGAGGTGAGCTTAAACAATTTTTTGATCAAAAACTGCAATAAGAATCCCAGGTTTTCATATTTCCTTAGCAGTAATGCATTTTCAAAAATTCCTATATACCTGATGTTTTACTTAGTTTTTAGTGTGCCACTGTTTATTTTGTATTAGATGTAAAAACTATTGCCTTGCCAGTGTGCACGTATGTTAGTTTTTCAAAATATATTTTGGATGTGCACAGCCTAACCAGTTTTTTTGCCCTATTTTGAGGAATGGCAACCTCATTGGCTTGCTGCACTCCCCTACCTCTTTTAAACCAGTGCAGGGAAATTTCCCAGTAGCAATTCCTATCACTCCTTGAGATGTTGTAGTCTGAATGGACTCCTAGTAAGGTAACATGTTAGTGTTAGGGACTCACCTGTACGGGGATCCACTTACGCTTATGGGAGGTGAGCTTAACAATTTTGATCAAAAACTGAAACTAAGATCCCGGGTTTTTTCATATTTCCTTAGCAGTAATGCATTTTCAAAAATTCCTATATACCTTGATGTTTTACTTAGTTTTTAGTGTGCCACTGATATTTGTATTAGAAGCATCTCTTAGAAAACCTTCAAACATTTTATCCACAACAGAGGTTAAAAATTTACTGGCCTATAATTTCCAGGATCACTTTTTGGCCCCTTTTTTGAAAATTGGCACAACTTTAGCTATGCGCCAATCCTTTGGGACATTCCCAGTTATTATACAGTCCATAAATATTAAGAATAAGGGCCTTTCTATCACATTACTTAACTCCTTTAAGACATGGGGTGTATACCATCAGGGCCTGGGGATTTGTCTATATTAAGCTTCCTAAGATGGAGCTGCACTTCTTCCTGGGTTAGACAAGAAACATTTAATTTTGATTTACCTCACCCTCTGCTCATCAACAGGAAGGTCATCCTCCTTGGTAAATACAATGGAGAAAAAATTTTTAAATAGGTTTGCTTTCTTCTCATCGCCCTCCATAATATCTCCCTCAGCACATTTTAAAGCTCCAACATTTTCATTTTTAATCTTTTTACTATTTATATAGTTAAAAAATATTTTGTGGTTAGCTTTACTTTCTATGGCAATATGTCTTTCTGTCTCCAGCTTTGCTGCCTTTATCATTTTTTTACATATTTAATTTTTTTCCTATAGCTTTTTAGGGCCTCTTCACTGCCCTCCTGTTTTAGTAGCTGAAACGCTTTCTTTTTGTTTTTTATTGCCTCTTTTACATCTCTGTTGATCCCCATTGGGTTTTCCCTGTTTCTAATTATTCTATGACCATAAGGTATGTACCTCTCAGTGGGTGCCTAAGATGTTTTTAAAGATCTCACATTTATTATTTGTTCTACTATTTTTAAACACCTTGACCCAGTCAATAAGGTTTAGGGCCTCTCTAAGCAGGATAAAATTAGCCTTCCTCAAATTCAGTATTTTTGTGGTTCCACAACAAAAAGTTCTATTGAAGGATAAATGGAAATTTTAAATTATATTATGGTCACTATTCCCTAGTTGCTCCTCAACTTGAACCTTTGTTACTCTGTCAGGTCTATTATCCAATATTAAGTCTAGAAGGGCCTTTCCTCTAGTTGGTTCCTGCACCATTTAGTAAAGGTAATTATCTTTAGTTATTGACAAAAACCTGGTCCCTTTGTGAGAGCTAAAAGTTTCAGATTCTCAATTTCTGTCTGGGTAGTGAAAGTCGCCCATAATAACAACCTCATTCTGATTAGCCACCTCATCTATTTGCCTGAGGAGCATATCTTCCATGGGTTCTGTTATATTTGGGGGCCTATAGCAGACTCCTATTATTATTATATTATGGTATATTTACCCATAATGATTCCACCTGTTCATTACCTGTATTTATCTTCCCACAGTGTTGGCTTCAGACACGATTTTAGATAGAGACATACACCTCCCCCTTCCGGTGTTTACGGTCACTTCTAAAGAGACTGTAACCCTGAAAGTTTAATGCCCAGTCATAGCTCTCGTCCAGCCTTGTCTCAGTTATCCCCACTATGTCGTCTTTTTCTTCAGCAATTAATAATTGTAGTTCATTTATTTTGTTGGTCAGACTCCTGGCATTGGTCAGCATGCAATTTAGAGATTTTTCAGTTTTTATTCCTTTCTCCCTGTTCTTTTTAACTATTGTTACACCCCGTGTTTTATTCCTAATTCCCAGCTCTCTAGCTTCACTATCTTGCACGCTATCTTTGTAGTTCCCTTCCCCCAGTCCCTAGTTTAAATATTCCTCCAACTTCCTGGCCATTTTGTCCCCCAATACAGCTGCAACCTCCCTATTTAGGTGCAGCCCGTCTCTGGCATAGAGTCTGTGGCCAAGACAGAAGTCATCCCAGTTCTCCAAAACCCAAATCCCTCTTTCCTACACCAATTTTTGAGCCACTTATTTACCTCTCTAATCTCCCGCTGCCTCTCTGGTGTGGCCTGTGGTACAGGTAGTATTTCTGAAAATATTCCCTTGGCGGTCCTTGCCTTGAGCTTTTGGCCTAAGTCTCTGAATTCTTTTTTAACCCCTTAATGATCTAGGACGTATTCATACGTCCAGGTCGTTTGGGGGGTTAAGGCACCTGGACGTATGCATTTGTCCTGAGGATCGCACAAATTCTAAAGTGGGCGGTTAACCCCTTAATTATCGTGATCAATGGGTCGCAATAACTAAGGGAGACGTAGGAGGAGCGATCTTCTCCTGCATCTCTGTCGGCGACAGCAGAGCACGATCGTGCATGATCCGTGCGGCTGCTGTGTGCTGCCAGACAGCACAGAAGGCATAAAATGCCTTCCAGGTTTTCTGTGACGTCACGATGCCCGGCCTTGCCCTGTGGGCATGGCCCGGCATCGTGACTGGCTGTTGCCATAGGAACGAGTACACAGCAACAAGCTGTGTATTGATTCCTATTGAATGAGAAATCTAAAGATCACTCACTCAAATCCCCTATGGGGAAAAGTAAAAAAAAAAAAAAGTGAAAAAGTAAAAAAAAGTGAAAAATAAGTAAAACACAAACTTTACATATGCCAATCGCCCCAAAAAAGATAAAAAATAAATAAAGTACCCATATTTGGTATCGCCGAGTGCAGAACGACCTGCCCTATATATCTGTCATGTTAATTTACCCATACGGTGAATGGCGTAAAAAAAAACAAACAAAAAAAAAAACAATCACAGAATTAAGATTTTTGTTCATCCCGCAGCACATAAAATGGAATAAAAAGCGATCAAAAACTCCTATGAACGCCAACATTGTACAAATTAAAAAATCATTTCATCCGGCAAAAAAAAAGTCCTTACACAGCTCTGTATACAGAAAAATTAAAAAGTTATGGCTCTCAGAACATAGCAATGCATAAATAATCTTTTACACACTAAAAACACTATTTTTTTTTTTTAAGTGCTTCAACATAGAAAACTATATGAATTGGGTATCGCCGTAATCGTATTGACCCACAGAGTAATGCTAACTTATCACGGATACTGCATGGTGAGTGCTGTTAAAAATAAAAATAAAAAACACTACTAGGATTGAGGTATTTTCTCACCCTGAATTCCAAAAAAATGGATTTAAAACTGATCAAAAAGTCTTGTCCCCCCAAAAATGATACCAATAAAAACATCATCTCATCCCACAAAAAACAAGGCTGTACACAGTTCTGTACACAGAAAAATAAAAAAGTTATGGCTCTCAGACTATGGAGATGCAAAAACGTGTTTTCCTGTTTACATAAAAGTGTTTTTATTGTAGAAAAGCAGTAAAAAATAAAAAAAATATACAAATTGGTGTAACGGGTTGGTGGATACGCTGGACCACAGCAAGCGATGATAGTTAAGCCACGCCAGGGAGCGGAGTCTAAGTAGCCCCCGGTATTCACCAGAGCCCACCGCAAAGCGAGATGAACTTGCTGCGGCGTGAGGCTACCAGGTCGCTACCCCTGACGTTACTTGCTTGCGATGGCGGCCAGGGTAATGCGTGGTACAGAATTGTAATCCAGAGACGAAGCCGGGGACAGGCAAGAGGTCAGGACGGGCGGCAGAGGTTCGTGGTCAGAGACGGGCAGGACAGGCGGCAAACAGGCAAGGTCAGGAAACGGAACGGAACGGACTGGTACACGGGTAATCAAACGGAACTCCAAACTCTCTCAAGACTCAATAAGGCACACTAACAATCTAGCAGAGAGTGCAGGAGAGGTGTACAATATATAGAACCAGCGGCCGACAATTAGTAAATTACCAGCGGCGGGTACACGCACGGTGAACGACACAGGCAGGAGCAGGGAACAGAAGAGCGTGGACGGGTAAGTAACTTGGCGCCGGAGCCTGGGTAGCAGGGGGATGGTCGCGGGCGGCACCCACGCCGGACCCCCTGCGGACGGGGGGGGGGCGCCGGGGGGGCGGGGGGGCCACGGCACCCGCGCCAGCCCCCATGACAGTACCCCCCCTTTAGGTCTCCCTCTCTTTTTACGGAATTTGGAGAGGAGGTCAGATGACAGATTGGCCTCAGGTTCCCACGAACGCTCCTCCGGCCCGAACCCCTTCCAGTCAATAAGAAAGAACCGCTTCCCCTTCACTGTTTTTTCTACCAGCACCTCCTTGACCTCAAAGATGTTATCAGAGTTGGCCACAGGAGATGGCAAAACAGATCTATGGGAGAAGCAGTTCAGCACCACTGGTTTGAGGAGAGAAACATGAAAGGCTTTCGGGATACGCAGAGTAGGAGGCAAGCAGAGCTTGTAGGACACTGGGTTCAGTTGCTGAAGAACAACAAAAGGGCCTAAATACTTAGGGCCTAATTTATAACTGGGCACCTTGAACCGAATATATTTAGCGGACAACCAAACTCTATCACCCTGTTTAAATAGGGGCGGAGGTCTACGGTACCTGTCAGCCTGGACTTTGGTGCGAGCGGAGGCCCGTAGAAGGGCCTGTTGTGTGACTTACCAGAGTGCTTTGATGTCACGTACCTGGGCATCCACGGCATGTTGCAGAGATGGTAGTGGATCCTCTGGACCACCGCAAGCGATGGCGTAAGCCACGCCAGGGAGTGGAATCTAAGTAGGTCCGGTTTTCACCAGAGCCCGCCGCAAAGCGGGATGGACTTGCTGCGGCGGATTACTACCAGGTCACTACCCCTGACGTGACTGCTTGCGGTGGCAGCCGAGGGTGTGCGGTACAGAATCGTGGAGCAAGCCTCGTGGTCGGGGACAGGCAGGTAGGTCAGTGCAGGCGGCAAAGGTTCTTGGTCAAGGACGGGCAGAAGGTCAGGACAGGCGGCAAGATTCGTGGTCACAGGACGGAGGCAGGAGAGTACGGTACACGGTGATGGAACTAGGCCAGTTAGAGAACCGCTTCCTCTCTAGGCACAGGGCACTATCGATTCGGCCCCTGTGGCCTAGGAAGGGGCAGAGCAAAATAGGAACAGCACCAGGTGAGAAACCAATTCACCTGCGTGCTGTCCCTTAAATTTTCCTGAGTTGCTACAGCGCGTGCGCACCGCTAGGGGAGCGCGCGCACCCGGAAACCAGCAGGAGCGCGGCCGGGACGGACACAGGAGCGTGGCAAAAGGTAAGTCAATGCTGGGCATTGCCGGAGTGTTCCGCAGCCCGAGCGTCGGGCTGTGGCAACGGCCGCAGCAGGAGACGCTGCGGAGTTGCGGGTGTGCCTGCGACCCGACACGGGGGTCGCAGGGACACCCGTAACAGGCAGGAACATGACACGAGGTAGCCAGAGGGAGAGGCGGGCGGGGATGTAGCCCAAACACAACAAAAAAGGGGAGGCTCCAGCAGACTCCGAGTCCAGGGAATTATACAAGAATTCCGCCCAGGGAAAGAGGTCAGACCAGTTATCCTGACGGGCGGATACGAAATGTCGTAGGTAGGTACCTAAAACTTGGTTCACACTCTCTACCTGCCCGTTAGTTTGAGGGTGGTAAGCAGTCGAGAAGTCAAGCTGAACCTGCAACTGACAACACAGGGCCCGCCGGAATTTCGACAGCCCGTGTAGTCGAAAAATGTGGTGAAAGAAGTGCTGGGCCAGCTGGGGGGCAGAAGGTAACCCGGGCAGAAGAACAAAGTGAGCCATCTTTGAAAATCTATCAGTCACCACCCAGATGACCGTGTTTCCAGAGGAGGCCGGGAGGTCAGTAACAAAGTCCATGGCTACATGTTACCAAGGTCTTTCGGGCACCGGGAGAGGCTGAAGCAGACCCGCGGGTCTGAGACGAGGGACTTTATTACGGGCACAGAAGGTACAAGCCAGGACAAAGTCCCTAACATCTTGAGCGAGGGTGGGCCACCAATAATAACAAGCGATTAGTTGTAGGGACTTCTGAATTCCAGGATGACCAGCTGTTCGTGAGGCATGTCCCCACTTCAGGATATGAGGCCGCATGCCAGGGCGTACGTAGGTCTTCCCAGGGTAGATGTTGAAGGTCCACGGGGGCCGCCGTGAGGAGTGGTTCTGGAGGAATTATGTGCTGCAAAGGCGGCTCCAAGCCCACTGTGTCCGAGGATCTAGAGAGGGCATCTGCTCTGGTGTTCTTCCCAGATGGCCGGAAGTGAAGAAGAAAATCAAAGCGGGCGAAAAAGAGTGACCACCTGGCTTGCCGAGGATTCAGTCGTTGAGCGGACTGCAGATAAAGAAGATTTTTGTGATCGGTGAAGATATCCGATTGGGTGGCAAGCTCCCTCCAGCAAGTGCCACCATTCTTCTAGGGCTAACTCAATGGCCAGTAATTCGCGATCACCGATTGAATAATTCTTTTCGACTGGGGTGAAGGTTTTTGAGAAGAAGCAGCAAGTATGCAGTTTCCCAGAGGAGGACTTCCGAAGGAGAACAGCACCTGCACCTACTGAGGAGGCGTCCACTTCTAGGACACACAGACGCTGCGGGTCCGGGCGAGACAGAACAGGAGCAGAAGCGAAAGCTGATTTAAGGCGATCAAAAGCTTCTTGGGCTTCTGGCGGCCAGGATTTAGGGTTGGCATTTTTCTTCGTAAGGGCCACGAGCGTGGAGAAATGCGCGACGAAATGTCTATAATAATTTGCGAACCCCAGAAAGCGTTGGAAAGAGCGAAGGCCCACTGGTCGAGGCCACTGTAAGACCGCTGACAGCTTCGAGGGGTGCATCTGGAGACCCTAATCCGAGACGATGTACCCCAGGAAGGGCAACGAGGTGCGTTCAAACAAGCATTTCTCCAGTTTGGCATATAACTGGTGGTCACGGAGACGTTTCAGCACCTGGCGGACGACGTGGATGCGGTGAGTTTCCAGATCAGGAGAGAAGATTAAGATGTCATCTAGGTGGACGATAACCCAGAGGTAGAGGAGATCACGGAAGATCTCATTGACAAAATTCTAGAACACCGCCGGAGCGTTGCAGAGGCCAAATAGCATGACAAGATATTCAAAATGGCCATCTCGGGTTTTAACGGCCGTCTTCCACTTGTCGCCGTCACGGATACGAATCAAGTTGTATGTTCCCCGTAAATCCAACTTGGAAAAAATCTTTGTGCCACGCAGGCGATCGAACAGCTCCGAGATCAGAGGCAGGGGGTATCGATTTTTTTATAGTAATTTTGTTAAGTCCCTGATAATCGATACAGGGCCGGAGAGTACCATCTTTCTTTTCAACAAAGAAGAAGCCGGCTCCCGCAGGCGAGGAAGACTTGCGTATGAAGCCTTTACGGAGATTCTCCTGGATATACTCCAACATCGCCTTAGTCTCCGGGACAGAAAGAGGATAGACTCTGCCTCGGGGAGGAGTACTGCTGGGTTGCAGGTCAATAGGACAGTCGAAAGGCCGGTGCGGGGGCAGAGTTTCGGCCTGTCTTTCGGAAAAGACGTCGGCTAGATCCTGGTACGGAGTGGGCAGACCCGGCAGAGGCTTCGTAGACTTTACAGAGGTGGGCCGTAGAGCTGAACGGAGTACAGGGAGGCATCGCGAGTGACACGCGGGACCCCAACGGATAATCTCGCCCATGTTCCAGTCTAAGGTCGGTGCATGGTCTTGCAACCAAGGAAGGCCCAGGAGGATTTCTGAAGAAAAGCGAGGCAGAACAAGAAGTTTCAGAGTCTCCTTGTGTAGGGCGCCTATCTGCAAAGTGAGGGGCGCAGTGCAGAACCGAATAGCGTCCTTAAGGCATTCGCCACTGACGGAGGAGACGAACATGGGTTTCTGCAGAGGGGTCACCGGGAGACGAAATTTGGACACCAGTGCATGGCTGACAAAATTTCCAGCGGACCCCGAATCAAGGAAGGCGGTGGCTTGAAAGGTGCTGTCCGGCGAAACTCCACAGAGTACGGGAATGGTCAGACGGGGAGAGGCCGCACTGACACCTAGGGATGCCTCTCCTGTGAGCCCTAGGTGCGAGTGTTTTTCGGGCGCACCGGAGAGTCCCCAATGAAGTGGCCCGAACCGCCACAATAGAAGCACAGCTGCCTCTAAAGATGCTGCGAGCGTTCCTCCTGGGTCAGGTGGGCTCTCTCGACCTGCATGGGTTCATCCTCAGGAACCATTGGCGGAGGAAGTGGAGGTAGTTGGAAAACGGGAGCCAGATGAGGTAGTCAGCGTGGTCGGGCGACCTCCCGTTGGAGGCGGAGCTCTTGTTGTCTCTCGGCAAGCCGTATATCGATTCGGGTGGCCAACCGAATCAGTTCGTCCAGAGCGGATGGCAGGTCCCGACCAGCGAGCTCGTATTTAATACGCCCAGAAAGGCCTTGCCAGAAGGTCACCACCAAAGCCTCATTATTCCAGTAGAGCTCAGAGGCTAGGGTGCGGAACTGCACTGAGTACTGACCCACAGTAGAGTCACCCTGACGGAGACAGAGCAGAGCTGCGGTAGCAGAGGAGGTGCGGCCAGGTTCCTCGAAGACGGTGCGGAAGGAGGAAGGTTTGTAGATTCGCCGGCAACGGATCTCCTCGGTCTCAAAACGGAGTGGCCCAGGCTTCTCCCGACAAGAGGCTATTTATACAGGCCACCTTAGTCCGCTCGGTAGGGAATTGATTCCCCAACATCTCGATGTGGATGGAGCATTGACTGATGAAGCCACAGAACTTCTTGGGGTCTCCATCATAGTGTGAGGGAAGCGGCAGATGCAGAGAAGGTCCCAGTGCTGGAGCAGGTAGAGGCATGGCTGCAGGAGCAACTGGCGCTGGTGTGGTGGCAGCAGCCGCAGGCGGAGGTAGACGGGCCGCAAGGTTCTGCATCATGGCCGCGAGCTGGTCAATACGCTGGCTCTGCTGGGCGACGGCCGTCGTGACGTCCCAGAGCTCGGGCAAAGGTACCCTGGCGGAATCCATGGCCAGATTGTACTGTAACGGGTTGGTGGATTCGCTGGACCACCGCAAGCGATGATAATTAAGCCACGCCAGGGAGCGGAGTCGAAGTAGCCCCCGGTATTCACCAGAGCCCGCCCCAAAGCAGGATGGACTTGCTGCGGCGTGAGGCTACCAGGTCGCTACCTCTGACGTGACTTTCTTGCGATGGCGGCCGGGGTAATGCGTGGCACAGAATCGTAATCCAGAGACGTAGTCAGGGACAGGCAGGAGGTCAGGACGGGCGGCAGAGTTTCGTGGTCAGAGACGGGCAGACGGTCAGGGCAGGTGGCAAACAGGCAAGGTCAGGAAACGTAGCAGAATGGACTGGTACATGGGTAATCAAACGGAACTCCAAACTCTCTCAAGACTCACTAACGCACAGAACAATCTGGCAGAGAGTGCAGGAGGCGTGTACAATATATAGGACCAGCGGCCGGCAATTAGCAAATTACCGGTGCACTGGCTCTTTAAATCCAGACCAGCCGTCGCGCGCACCCTAAGCAGCGGGTATGCGTGCGCCGGCCGGCACAGGCAGGAGGAGGGAACAGAGGAGCGTGGACAGGTAAGTAACTTGGTGCTGGAGCCTGGGTAGCAGGGGGATGGTCGCAGGCGGCCGCGGCACCCGCGCCGGACCCTTTGCGGGCAGGGGGGGTGACGGCACCCGCGCCAGCCCCCATGACAATTGGGTATCGCTGTCATTGTATCAACCAGCTGAGTAAAGCTAGCATGTCATATATAACGCAGAGTGACAGCTATAAAAATAAAAATAAACAACACTACCAGGATTGCTGTATTTTGTTCAAATGCCTCACAAAAACCTTAATAAAAAGTGAACAAAGCGTCATATGCACCCCATAATGGTACCAATAAAAGCATCAATTCACCTTGCAAAAAACAAGGCCCTATACAACTCTGCACACAGCAAAATAAAAAAGTTATGGCTGTCAGAATAGGACAACATAAAAACGCATTTTTTATAGACACATTTCTATTGTGTATAAGTAATAAAACATAAACTATATAAAATCTATATCATTGTAATTGTACTGACCTGCATAGTAAAGTTATCCTGTCATTTACACTGCATGGTGAACGCTGTAGAATTGAAACCTAAAAAACAATAACAGAACTGTCTTTCCCTCCCTCCCCCCATTTTCATGGCCCAATGTAAAAAAACTATGCAACACCTGTGCGCCCAAAATGCACAATACACCCCTATATGAGATCCATGAGGGGTGTTGAATCCAAAATAGGGTGACTTCTGGAAGGTTTCACCTGTTCTGGTTCATTGGGGGCTTTGCAAATGCGACATGGCCCCACCAAAATCTGCTCTCCAAAAGCCAAATAACACTCCCTCCCTTGCATGACCTGCCATGCGCCCAAACAGCAGTTTACACCCACATGTAGGGTATTGCCGAACTTGGAAGAAATTGTGTAACAAATTTCTAGTTGCTTTTTTTCCAGGATTCCTTGTAAATATGAAACATTTTAAGCTAAAATTGCAGATTGCTGGAAAAAAATAAATTTTAAATTTTCACAGGCTAATGCTAAAAATAATTTGTGAATCACCTGTGGATTGGATATATTCACTGCACCCCTGGATATATTCCTTAAGGGGTTTAGTTTCCAATATGGGGTCTTTTTAGGGGTGTTTATTAAGTTGTAGCACCTTAGGGTGTCCTCAAACCTGAAATGGCTCCTAAATAAAATCATATTGAAAATGAGAACCCAGAGTCCAGTAGGTGCTCCTCCTGTTCTGAGGTTTGTGGTTGAGCCAAATAGTGCACTAGGGCCACATATGGGATATCTCTAAAAACAGCAGACCTGGGGGAATTGATATTAAGTTGCATTTACCTGGTAATATTTACCATATTGCAGTGAATAATAGATAAATATTGAAAATCTGCAAAAAAAAGTGAAATTTTGAAATTTCACCTCAACTTCGCATTAATTTCTGTGAAATACCTAAAGGGTTAACAAGCTTCCTAAACACTGTTGTAAATACTTTAAGTGGTCTAGTTTCTTAGATGGAGTGATTTATGGGGGTATCTAACATGAAGGCCCCTCAAAGCCATGTCAGAACTGGAGTGGTCCCTAAAAAGATATATATTGCAAATTTTCTTGAAAATGTGAGAAATTACTACTAAATTTCTAAGCCCCCAAATGTCCTAAAAAAATACATTTAAAAAATTATGCCAACCTATAGTGGACATATTGTAGATGCTAGTTATAAACTATTTTGTGGTGAATAATTATCTTGCATGCAAAAATTTTGGAACTTTCAAAATAACAAATTTTTCCAACTTTTCACAAAATTTAGATATTTTTCACAAAGAAACAAGGATTGTATAGACCAAAATTTCTTACTAATTTAAAGCACAATATGTCACGAGAAAACAATCTCTGAATCACATGGATAAGTAAAAGTGTCAAAAAGTTATTCTCACATAAAGTGACACATGCCAGTTTCAAAAACAGGGCTGTGTCAATAAGGCCAAAACTGGCTTGGTCCTTAGGGGGTTAAGGACACTCCACCTACCTTTAACTTTGTCATTGGTGCCAATGTGCACCATGACAGCTGGATTCTCACCAGCCCCACCCAGCGATCTGTCGATCCACGATATGTCAAGTTGGCCCATTCCCATGTGCTGGGGGAACACTTGGAGTGGATAAAACAAAGAGCGTGTGGAGCGTTACTTCTACTGGCTGGGCATCTAGAGGGCAGTGGAGGAGTTTTGTCAATCCTGTCTAGAATGCCAGATCAACGCCCCTAGACCCCATTTCTGGAGCCCACTGATTTCTCTGCCTATAATCGAAGTGCCCTTCGATTTGATCGGCATGGATCAGGTCAGGCCCCTCCCTAAATCAGCCTGGGGACATCAGCATATCTTTGTGGTGGTGGATTATGCCACCATCGCTACCCAGAGGCTATTCCCCTTAGAAACACCTCCTAGTGAAGGAGCTTTTCCACGTTTTCACCGTACAGGGATCAACAAGGAGATCCTAATCAACCAGAACACTCCCTTTATGTCTAAGGTGACCAAAAAAAACTACGTCACCTTTAAAAAATTACCCCACCTTCGTACCTCTTTTTTACCAACCTAAAGACCAATGGTCTGGGGGAGGGGGTTTAACAAAACTTTAAAAAGGGGATTTTAAAAAAGGTCGGGATAAGGATAGTTAAGGGAAACTGGGATTTCCTTTTGGGCCTTTATTTGCTTTTTTAAAATATGAAACATCAAGAACTTTATTAGGGGAGTTCTCTAATTCAACCCTTCCTATATGGGGGGACCCCCCCGGGAAACTCCTAGAATACCCAAAGACCTGGGAACAGGGGGAATACCCATACAAAAGTGTGAAAAACCACATAAAAAAAATTGCAGGATATTAAACCCGTGTAATCCCCCCTTGTTTCATAGTTTGAAAAGGCCCCAAAAAAAAGAAAAGACTTCCATCCTTTCCCCTGTTGTGCAAAAGGTGAGAAAAAACGCTCACCTACTTTTGCTGGGCAAAGTCCATATGCTTTTTCTTTGCTTCCACGCTCCCCGTCACTCTCCGCCCCCGGTCTCCCCCGGCCCCAAGCGGTCTTGGCACTGCTTAAAAACGGGAAACCCGGGGTGCAGTTCCCAAAGCGGGTTCTGCACCCCCAAAGAACCTCCGGGGCCCCTTTTTAATTTTAAGAGTGAAAGCTTTATTTCCAAAAAATTTAAAAAAACACAGCAGTGCACAAACTAAGCAAAACCCATACTGCAAAGGGAAAACTGACGCTTTGGGATTTTTCACTTTTTGCCACGATGGAAATTCCTATGTTTAGTTTTGTTATTTAAAAAAAAACTTTAAAACCCAAATTTTATGCAGTTTCTTTTGACCCAAAATGGTCTACTAGTTCCCCCTTTTAAAAAGGGGAAGACACTCATTGCATAAAATTTATCCAAGGGGTTTCTAATAGAAAAGGGGGAATCCTAAAAAATATATAACGGGTTTTCTGTACTGAAAAAATTAGGCCCTGTGGTACCCTTGACCCATTTTTAAAATCCAATAGGCCTCTCTCTGTTTTAAATTTTTTTTTTTTCCCAAAATCTCCCCCTCTGTCGGGGCACTTTACATGTTCTATAGCAAAGAAATCAAAGGGGAAAACCACCCAACCTTGAGGGATTTCTAGGAATTTGCTTGGAAAGAAACCCGGACACGGACCCCGTTTTCTCTTTAATACTCGCAATATTTTTCCATTATGCAAAGTTTTTATTTTCCCGTGTTTTTGCCCCCTACTTTATCTTTTTTGACACATTTTTACCTAAAAAATTTTTCACAACGGGAATGAGTTTTTACATTTTAAAAAATTTTTTTGAATGAAATTTCTTCCCCAAATTTTGGGTCCAAAAGGGTGCTAGTTTTAATGCCAAATTGCATACATTGCACCGTTCCCGGGCCCCCTTTGAAGAAGCCTTTTTGAGAAAAACCATTTTTTTCCCATATGTATTTCCCCCCTGGGGTTGCTGGGGGAAATTATTTCCTAGTGTTTGATTTTTTTTTTAGGAACACAAAGTACCCCCATCCTTTGAAAATTTCACCCAAAATTGTTTCATCCTGCCGTAGGATTTAATATTTTTTTTAGGGGGAATATAATTTAATCTCTCAAAAGTTGTTGTAAAATTGGGGGGTGAATATTGATTTTTTTTTTGAGGGGGGGTTTTTTTTCCCTCTTTGATTATCTTCCCCACCAGCTATAAAATTGTTTGAGTTTTTTTTTTTCCCATTTTTTTCCTTTTGCTATTTTTAGATCTCTCGTTTTATAACCCCCCTTTCCCGAAAACTATATTCAATATCATTGGGTGCCTCCCTAAAATCCTCTTCCAATGTCAAGTCTTTTCCCCCCCTAATTTTATTTCCAAGTGGTTTTTAGCTTTTATTGGGTTTCCCGGGAAAATGAAAAACTGTCCCGGGCCCCAAGGAGGGGGTTACCTAGTTGGGGGTTTCCCGGGAAAAATCCAAGTTTATTACCCCTCCCCCCTCCATATCTCCCCTTAAGGAGAATGTCTAGGGAAAAGGGAAATTTTGTCCCCTTATCCACGTGCCAGTAAAAGGGAGAATTTAAAATGTTTTTTTGGGTTTAGGGTAAATTTCCCAAAAAAGGGGGGGTATGAGCGCCCCCATCGCCCACCCCAAAAATAATCAAAAGGGCGTGAAGTAGCGCCCCTACCACCCCTTTTACAAACCGATAGGGGTTTTTCAATAAGATAAATGGCATGGTGTTTCCCCCCATGCCATTGTGATATTAGGCCAAAGATGGGGGGGAAGCTGTTGCACCCATTGGGGCCCCTTTCCCGTTGGGAAATTGTATGTTTTTTTTCAAATTTAAAGAAAAATTTCTTTTTTAAGAAAACTGGGGTTTCTAGCAGGAGAAATTCCCGAGATTATATTAAAAAATTGCTTCTTTGCTTTAAAAAAAAAAAAAGTAACCCCAAATTTTTTTCTATGTCATGGGGGATGCAGGAATATAAGGGGTAACCACCCTTTACAACTAATTTCCTGATATTGTTTTTTCCCACTTTCTTTTTTGCCTCATTGCTAAAACGACTTTTGGGGTCCTTAACGTAACCCCGGTAATTTTTGCACAAAAGGGGTGTAGTGTTGGTCCACCCCTGTTCTTTAGGGCTCACTTAAAAAATCCCTTACCTGAAAAAATTTTGGGCTCAGGGCCCCCCCGGGGGAAAAATATTCCCTTTTCAATTTGGGGGGTTTCCCCCATAGAATACAGGTACCATATGGTTCTCACCAAATAGATATTTTTTATCTCTTTCCGTAATTTTCCCCAAAAATAAAACCCTTTTTTAAAAGTTGTTCTAAATTGACGGGGTAATATTTTTTGGGTTTGGTTTCTCAAAAAAAATTACGATAAAAGGAAAAGGGGTCCTCTAATTTTTTTGGTTTCCCGTGTAACTTTGGGGGCCAGCATCCATCACCACAGTTGCCCCCCCCTTTTATCCGCCTTTTTAAAACACCCCCAAATTTTTTTTTTTTCTTTTTTTTATCTTAAGGGCCCCCTTTGGGGGCCAAGTTAGATTTTTTTAAAAAATCAAAATTTCTCTTATTATTTTTTTTTTCCCGTAAAAATAAACAGGTTTCCCCCTCCATTTGGGATTTTTGGGGAAAGGGCCCCCAAAGTGGGTTAACCCCCCACTTTTTTATAGGGTAAAAGGTTTTGGGGTTTGGCATGTGGGGAAGGAAAGCTGGGGTCCTCAACCCAATTTTCTCTCAAACGGGTCCCCTTTTCTGCTTCTAAATCTGTAGAAGTTTCAACGCCCCTCTGTTTCCCCAAAAATTTCAGCCATTCAAAATTTATTCCATCACAATTTTTAAATCCCAAAATTGATCATCCTAAATCTTTGTTTTAAAAATATTTTTTCACTGTCACAATCTACCCGAAAAAATTAAAATCCATTATAGTTGAAAAAAGGGCAAAAAAAACTTTATGGGAAAAATTTAGTCCCCCGGCGAGAACATCTATCGTGCTTGCGTTTGTAATTTTTGGGTTAATACCACGACCTGTGTGCCAAGCACTTCCTAGGGGGTCCATTAAAAGGGGACTGGTTAATCTTAGATTTCTATTTATAAAAAAACATGTAATTTTTTGGGGCCCAAAACAGAGGGGGGGGATTGGGGGAAAGAAATTTAAACAAGAGGGCCTTTTGGTTTTAAGACTGGGTAAAAGGGTTTCCACCCGGGCCCCTTTAAATTTCAGAACAAACCTGTTTTATTTTATTTGAGAGGTTTTTTCCCCTTTTTTATTAAACCCCCATTGGGGTACAAAGGTTTTTTGGGGAAAAGGGGTTTCTTCCCCTTTTAAAAGGCAAAGTAGTAGAAAACCCTGTTTCATAAAAAACGCATTTGAATTTGGGTTTTTTGTTTATTTTAAAATACAAGCTTTAAAAAATAGGAAAATTTCCCTCGTGAGCCAAAAAGTGAAAAACTCGAAACGCTCAGATTCGTTTGCAGTATGGCTGTGAACTTTGGTTTTTTTCATCTGTGTTTTAATTTTTTGGAAAAAAAAAGCGCATCTCTTACGATTAAAGGGGGCCAGGAGTTCTTTGCGGTGCAGACCTCGCTTTGGTAACTGCACCGGATATCTGGTTTGAAGCTGTGTTGTGCTAAGGTTGTTGATCCAGAGGAAGGCAAAAAACCCCCCAATGAGTAGAAGCCAATTGCATCATTGTAAGGAAAAATTCCTCCCGAACTCCAATCTGCAACTCGGAAATATCCTGGATCAATGACCCCTCTCCTTGATCCAGGACACTGATAACTTGTTATATTATTACGTCCAGGAATGCATCCAACCATTTTTGATTATCCGTTATTGAATTCACCATGGACAAGTCCCCTCTTGGCAGAGAATTCCATTGTCTCACTGCTCTTACAGTAAAAGAATCCCTTTCTTTTTATGTTTTGTAGAAAGAAATTTTCGTTCCCTCAAGACGTAGAGGATGCCCCTTTGTTCTAGATACAGCCCTGGGCAATAAATATATCTCTTGGGGAGAGATCTCTATATTGAACTCTTGATGTATTTAAACATATTATTATGTCCCCGAAAAGCCGTCTTTTTCTCTAAACAAAAATAAACCCTAACCTTGCTAATCTTCTGGGTATTGTAGTCACCCAGTCCTTTTACTTATTTTTGTTCGCACACGCCTTTGTACCTGTTTCAATGCTCTAAATGTCTTGCCTATGCACTGGTGCACCAAAAACTGTACACAATATTACATGTGTGGTCAACCAGTGACTTGTATAATGGAGAATAATTTCTAATCGGTGCATACTATGCACTTTCTACATGCTCCCCATGATCCTATTTGCCTTGGCACTGCTGTTCTGACACTGGCTGCTACAATTAAGTTTTACTGTTCCACCAGGATTCCCAAGTCCTTCTCCATGTCACTTTTACCCAAGCCTTTTTACCATTTAACATGTAGTCATTGTATGGATTTCTCTTACCCCATGTGCATATCCTTGAATTTATCTGTGTTATACCTCATCAGCCATTTCCTGCCAAGGCCTCCACACTTATCAGATCCCTTTGTAATAAAACCACATTATCCTCTATTGTGGTTTATTTACTTTTACAGAGCTTAGTACTCGTCTGAAAAGATCGATATTTCTATGTGTAAGCACTGTGTAAGATCATTAATGAAAATGTTAAAGTGGTTAGGGCCAATATACTTGTGGTACCCCATAGTAACAGCGGATCCAGTCTGAGTATGTACCGTTAATTACTACCCTTTGTTTTCTATTCAGTGAGCCAGTTGCGCTACCCACTTGCCACACATTTTTCCCCCGTCCAGCATTGCATTTTACTTTAACAACCTTTTATGTGGGCACCATATCAAATGCTAGAACAATCTTAGATATATGACATCCAGTGCCTCACCCCAAACAGTCTGGAACACTGACTAACCTCAATAGAAGCTGATGAGATTAGTTGACGGACCAATCCTTCATACAAAATTGCTGGAACGGCGTTATACATTTTATTGTCAGTTTGGGAGATACTCCAGGATAGCATCTCTGAGAAAAACTTCAAACATTTTACCTACAACAGAGGTTAAAGGGGTTGTCTCGCTACAAAGAATAGCTTTCAAATTGTAGGGAACACAAAATAAAGACATTTTCCAAATATATTGCTTTGTTACTCTGTTTTCCCTAAGGTGATACATGTGAATTTTTATGGACCTTCCTGGTATTTCAGTTCCCTTGTAACTGACCTGTAACAATTCTCCCCTGCTGTTAGGTCAATGAGATAAACAGTGAGTGTTGTATATCACACCGGTGTGCAGCAGGCTTGTCCTGTGCTGTGAGCAGTAAAAAAGCTTGATTTATGTAAAATAAAACAGAACTTGTATTAGGGTTATTGTTTGGGGATCAGATAAGAAGTCTCTGTTAGTAGTTTGAGAATAGTAATATGATCTAATTAGCAACTGAAAGCCACAGAGCTGTACAAAGCATGGAGCTTATGCAAATTAGTCAGTCTGAACCAGGAAGTGGCAGAGTATTTATTCATGCATTCTCGAAACTGCTGAAGGGAGACATCTCCTTAAGCTTACGGCCTCTAGTTTCCTGGATCCACTTTTTGGCCCTTTTTTGAAATAATTGGACACCACATTGCTATGCCCCAATCCTTTGGGACATAACCCCATTATTAGACAGTCCATAAATATTAAGAATAGGTGCCTATCTTGACATCACTTAACTCCCTTGTACAAGTGGGTGTATGCCATTCTGGACCTGGGGATTGTCTATTTTAATCTTCTAAGGTGGAGCTGCACTTTCTTCCTGGGTGAGTTAGACAAGAAACATTTTAAGTTGGGAGTTTACCTCATCCCTCTGTTCAACATGAATGTTCATCCTATTGGTAAAATCAGTGGGAAAAAAAGATGTTTAATAGAATTTCTTTTTTCCCATCGTTCCTCTACAGTCTCTCCCTCTGTATTTTTACAAAGGGCACTTTCTTGTTTTAATCTTTTTACTATTTATTTAGTTAAAAAAATTTTGGGGTAGTTTTTACTTTCTATAGCAATATGTTTTTCCAATCCCCAGCTTTGCTTCCTTTATTCTTTTATTTTACACACTTTACTTTTTTTTCCTGTATAGCTTCTTAGTGCCTCTTCATAACCTCCTGTTTTTAGTAGGTGAAACGCTTTTCGTTTTTGTTTTTTTATTGCCCTCTTTACATCTCTCGTTGATCACATTGGGGTTTTTCTGTTTCTAATCTGTTGATTACCATAAGGTTTGTTCCTCTCACAGTTGGTATCCTAGAATGTTTTAAAAAATATCCCTTTATTATATGTTCTGCCATATGTAAACAATTGTCCTAGTAAATACGGTTTAGGGCCTCCCTAAGCAGAATAATATTAGCTTCCTAAAATTCAGTGTTTTTGTGGCTCCTTGACAAAAAACTCTATTGAAGGATATTGGACAATTATTATTTTATGGTCATATTCCCTAGGTGCCCCTCCACCTGTAACCTTTGCTTACTATGTCAGGTCTATTAGTCTAATATTAAGTCTAGAAGGGCCTTGTCCTCATAGTGGTTCTTGCACCATTTGGCAAAGGTAATTATCTTTAGTTTATTGTCCTCTAAAAACCTGTTTGCTTTGTTGCGGCTACAGGTTTCAGATTCCCACAATTGATATATGGATAGTTAAAGTGGCCCCTTAATAATAACTCATTCTGATTAGGCCGCCTCATTCTATTTGCCTGAGGAGTATCTTCCATGGGTTCTGTTTTAATTTGGGGGCCTAAAGCAGGACTTCCAATTAGAATTTTATTACTGTTACTTACACCATGTATAAATTTACCATAATGATTACACATGTTATTACCTGTTCTATATCTTCCCACAGTGTTGGCTTAAGACGGACTTTTCTAGAAGACAGACACCTCCCCGTCTTTAACGATCTTTCTAAATAGACTGCAATCCTTGCAAGTTAACGACCAGTCATAGCTTCTCGTCCAGCCATGTCTCCGTTATCCCCCACTATGGTCTTATTTTTATTCATCTATTAGTAATTCTAGATTCATTTATTTTGTTGGTCTGAACTCCCCTGGCATGGTCTGCAAGCCAATTTAGAGATTTTCCGTTTTTATTCATTTCTTCCTGATCTTTTCTAATCTATTGGCTTCACCCCTCCCCTCCACTACACCCCTGATTTATTACTAATTCCAGCTCTCTATCTTCACTATCTTGAATTCTATATGTGTAGTTGCTCTCCTTCCCTAGTCACTAGTTTAAATATTCCTCCAGCTTCTTGGCCATTTTTCCCCCAACAATACAGCTGCACCTCCCCACTTAGGTGCAGGCCCATCCCTAGCATAGAGTCTGTAGCCAAGACAGAAGTCATCCCAGTTCTCCAAACCCAATTCCCTCATTTTCCTACACCAATTTGAGCCACTTATTCACCTCTCTTAATCCTCCCGTGCCTCTCTGGTGTGGCCCGTGGAACAGGAATATTTGAAAATATTACCTTGGACGGTCCTGTCTCTGAGTATTTGGCCTAAATCCCCGAAATCATTTTTTAAGGACGCTCCCACCTACTCCAACTTTGTCATTGGTTCCAAAGTGCACCATGAAGAGGATTCTCACCAGCCACACCCAGCAATCTGTCAACCCGATCCTGCGCTTGTCGAACCCGGGGCCCCAGGTAAACAACATACTATCCGACGATCCGGTATTTGATGGCGATTGCCTGTCTGCGCCCCTTATAAGAGTCCCCAAATACTAGCACCTGTAGACTGACCTGCACTCCTATTTCCCATCTTACTGGAGCGACAGGGGTAGTGTCTTGCTGCAGCAATGCTATTTCTGATGTGAATATCCCCCTCATCCACCAAATCTTGCAAATTTGTTGGGGTGTAACAGATCAGACCTAGCCTCCCTGACCTATTCCCTCTACCCGTCTTTTGGACTGTTACCCAGCTAGCTGCCTTCATGTTCCTGCAACTCCATGCTACCACCCTCCCCAGAATCTTACACCTGGCGAGTGTTTGCTCAGTGGCAAGCCGGCTCGCTTCTCCAAGTGGCAAATGGATCTCAGTGTTGCACTGCCTCATTTAGGTCAATAGTAGGTAGAACATTCCGCAGGCCCAGGAAACACGTCAGGGTGTTAAAGGACAGTAAGTGTCAGATCTTTTGCCAGTGGCAGCGGTACTCGTACTAGTCCGACAGTTGAATGCTAGGGCGACATGCATGTAATTTGGCATTAAACACACCAAATTTCATGCGCTATAATAATGGCATAGAATGTGGACACTGATTTAGAACCATTCTACAACGGGTCATTAATCAGGAGCATTCTAGCACTAGGCGACGTTTCTGGATCAGTATCCCACTTTAAAATGGTATCCCTGTTCAGCTGTTAATGCGCCTAGGAATGCGTAGCGGAGACTATATATATGAAGCTTTCATACGTTTTTAGTGCGCCCTGATATCGGGCTGAAAAGACGCCAGATTTAACGGCGCAGCCCCGTTCATACATTGCCGCATCAAGTTTCTACCGAAATGGCAAGGTCCCTACAAGATCTGCGAAAGAGGGTTAACAGATGAAACTGATAAGTGCTCCAGCTAGGGAAAAGGGGAAACCCTATCAAATTTACCACATAAACCTCATCAAGCCCTGGATAGGGACTGTGAAAGTCTGGATCCAGGGCAGGCCCGTCCATATATCAGAGCATTGTCAGAGGTCAAACGGCAAGAGGTTCAGAGGAGTTCATACAGAGGCAACCAATGGGTCTTCTCTGAAATTCCAGGGACCAAATAGAGGTCTTTAAACATGACATTGCTAAGGAGCAGGGTCGGGAAGGTACCCGTTAGACCATATAGATTCTACTCTGAAAGAGGTGGGAAAAAATGTTTAGCATAGGGGTAATAGAGAAGTCACAAAGTGGATGGTCACAGCCACAATAGTGATCATCCCAAATCACTGGCAGCTTGCGGCTTCTGCAAACGACATTTGCGAATCAAATGTAAATTGGAAATTTGATGCCTATCCCATACCAAAGAGGTCTGACAAACTGATTGACAAGGTTTGGCTTTGCCAGTTTATGACCACATTAGACCTTACACCAAGGGTAGTTGCAGACTCCCCTCACAGACCAGTTCAAAGGAAAAAACTTTCAGTACGCGGTTCATTCCCTTTGGCCAACATGGGGGTCCTGCTACATTCCAGAGGTTGTGGACCTCATCCTTCAACCCCTAACAATACGCCGTGGGTATCTGGACAAGTGGGTCATATACACTCACCGGGCCACTTTATTAGGTACACCATGACTCAGTAACGGGTTGGACCCCCCTTTTGCTTCAGGAACTCCCTCAATTTCTTCGTGCGCTAGATTCCACACGGTGTTGCAACGATGCGCAATTGGTGCCCAGGGGCCAAGAGTGCAAAGAAAAAATATTCCCACACATGCACCACCACCACCAGCCTGACCGTTGATACAGGCAGGATGGATCCAGCTTTTCATGTTGTTGACGCCAAATTCTGACCCTACCATACAGCAATGTCGAGCAGATAATCGGAGATCCTCACAGACCAGCATCGTTTTTTCCAATCTTTATACTGTCAATTTCGTGAGCTTGGCAAATTGGAGCCTCAGTTTCCTGTTCTTAGCTGAATAAGGAGTGGCACCGGTTTGGTCTTCTGCGTGTAGCCCATCTACCTCAAAGTTCGCAGTACTGTTGCGTTCAAGAGCTCTGCTGCTACCTCTGGTTGTAACGGGGTGGCTTTTGAGTCACTGTTGCCTTTCTATCAAGCTCAACCAGTACTGCCCATTCTCCTTTGACCTCTGGCATCAACAGAAAAAAAAAACCCCTAAAATGGCATTTCCGCCCCCCAGGACTAGCCGCTCACTGGAAGTTTTTTTTCTTTTCGGACATTCTCTGTAAACCCTAGAGTGGTTGTGCGTTGTAAATCCAGGAGATCAAGCAGTTTCTTAATACTCAGACCAGCTTCCTTCTGGCACCAACAACCATGCCACGTTCTAAAGGCACTCAAATCACCTTCTTCCCTCATATGATGCTCGGTTTGAACAGCAGGGGATTGTCTTGAATGTCTACATGCACTATTCACTGAGTTGCCGCCATGTGATTGTAGGATGATTAGAAATAAGTGTGTTAACGAGCAGTTGGACGGTGTACCTAATAAAGTGGCGCGTGAGTGTATAGTCTGACTGGAATAATCCATTACCAAGGTGCAAGTGGTCCAAGACACGATAGGGGCAGCCGGTCTAACAGCAAATCCAAAAAAGTCCGCAATAGGGCTAGAGGAGGCTTGCTATCTCAGGTACATAGTCAATTATAAACCACGGCACACCAAATTGATGCAAATTAAATAGGAAATTTTTATTCACACTGAGCAGAAGAAACTTATAAAAAATCATCCAGAAAATTGTTGTAAAAACATACTCAACAAGTGCTACATATATACCAAATGGCGTAAGTAAGCCAAAGAGATCTGGATGTTAATATGGACGACGTTTCGAGCGAATGCCTTTATCAAGGCAAACATCTGCATGGAAAAAAACACATAACGTAAGTATATTAACTAGATAAATAAAAGGAGGTTAACGAGACAGTATATATACGTGAGAATAGTAGACAGTAAGTAAATACATTGCAGAGATAGGTGCAAAGAATAGAGAAACAGAACACAGTTAGATAGATATTAACAGAATATCAAGTAGGTAATGTCTTACCAAATATAGGAGATAAAATCTTTATGTTGTTATAAAGAGAATGGATGAAATCCAGTGTAAACTATAGGAAAAAGAGCATTATTGATTAATATGGGATATATTATTAAATTTTATCTATATAGATATAGAGGAGAGGCATGGAGACTAAAACATCCCACGGTATAGAGAGTGCTCCACAGTGGAATGTTAGATCCACAGTGGTGGAATGCTGGCTAAAGAGTGTAAATGACTAGAGTTAGTCATAAGGATAAAGTATAATATAACAGAGGGCTGTAGAGTAGTAGGCAGCTAAGGGGGTACTGAGGCAACGGGAGCATATGGACGAGTCCGTCTGTGGTGCAGAGGGATTGCCGGCAAGTTGCTCGCCGTGGAGCGTCCGGAAATAGGCACCGCGGCATGTGCTGAAGGTCCGCGCCTGCGCAGATGCACAAGAGGCGGTTGCCGGGAGCTCTAGTGAAAGTAATATAGGCACAGCAGCGCTGTATATATAAAAGATGGTAGAAGAAGGGCTGCCTGTTAAGGAGAACTGAAACATGGACAAAGACAAAGGGGTGGATGTGGATATAAAACAGATAAATACCTTGGGATAGAAGGAAAGGGGAACAGTTGGTGGGATAGACATAGTATAGGAACTTACAATAGACTAAAGGGAAAAAAATAAGGAGTAGCATAGAAAACGGGTGGCAAGAATACCTAAATAAGGAGATAGAATACGAGATTATGAGATTAGCGTGGAGTGGATACAAGACATGTTAGAGAGACGACAGCAAGTACTATTGTACTCAGGAACTAAATTATGTCAGAGGAGGTAGAGTAGATAGATGATACATCATTTGATCTGTAATAGAGAATGAGAAAAGTTAGAGTACATAGTATACAATACAAACAGTCTATATCTGGTGGAAGACAGGTCCACCTAGAAACATGAACAGACAGTTAGTAAGAATAACAGGAGTAAATAAATATAAGATGCATAGACAATGACATGGTATTAGCCGATTAGACAGTTGTAGTTACATGTTAATAATGAATAATATCATACTCTCGATTCATTCCATTAGGTTCAAGAGTGCGTAAAGTATGAATCCAAAAGCGTTCGCGTTTACAGAGAGTCGCGATACGGTTACCACCGCGTCGCGGGACTGGAATTTGTTCTATTACCTGAAATCTCAATTGAGAGGGATGATGATTACACTTTACAAAATGAGCGGGTACGGGGAGTAAGGTTTCTTTACATCGTATGGTAGATTTATGCTTTAGAGATGCGGTTTTAACAGGCTGTGTGGTTTGACCCAATATGCCAGACCGCAGGGGCATTAAAAAGATAGATTACAAAGTGTAGACATACATGTGAATTGCCTTTGGTTAGGAGTATTGCTGTCCTGTATGAGGATGTGTGAAAAATGAGCCCTTCGTCACGGAGGAACATTGTGCGCAGCTCAGACAGGGGAAAGTACCCTTTTTGGGAGTCGAAAATGTCATTTGTCTGGTCTGTGTCCGTAGTGTACCTACATCAGCTCAAAAGGGATGATCACCAAGTTTTTTTCCCCTTCTAGCTGTAAAGGTTTTTTTTAAAGATTTCCATGTGAGGGAAAGAATTGGATAAAAATAGGCCAATGTCGACGTATGATCTTTTGGGATTTTGGGTTGAAAGGATGATATTTAAGATCAAGAGGTATCCGTTGTGTGGTTGAGCAAGATGTTTCAGATGGAATATCAGGGGTTTTTGGGCCCATTGCCCATTAGTACTGTTATAGTTTTGTTGTAAAAGTCGTTGAGGATACCCACGTCCTAAAAAACTATTGGACATCTCTTGTATACAAGTTAGACGTGTCTCAGGTTTATCTACAATCCGAGATATCCGGCTGAACTGTGAACGAGGTAAAGATTTCTTTGTGTTAGGTGAATTATTACTGGAGTAATGAAGTAAGTTGTTACGGTCTGTGGGTTTCTTGTACAAATCAGTAAACAGGTTGCTTTGTGAATCAGAATTGATAGTGGTATCCAAAAAATTAATCTGTGTAGTATGGTAGTGTAGGGTAAATTGGAGGTCTGAGGAAACAGAATTCATGTAGTGGTGAAACTCCAATAGGGACTCTAACGGGCCTGACCAAATGCAGAATATGTCATCTATGTATCTAAGCCATATTATGGCATGTTGCAGATAAGAGGGTGACCAAAATATGATTACTCTCAAAGATGGCCTTTAAAATGTTAGCGTACGGGGCGCAACATTGCTTCCCATAGCATTTGCCTTTTGGATTAAAAAATAAAATTGGTCCCCAAAGAGGATGTAGTTGTTGTGTAACACTAAAGACAGAAGGTCCGTACAGAATTCCACAGCTTCCGGTGTAAAATCATGGAGTCTAAGGAACTCATTGACTGCTCTTAGTCCATCAGTATGATTGATCGACGTGTAGAGACTAGTAACGTCCCAAGTGACTAAATAGAAGGGTGTTTGTACCAGGAGATATTGCGTTCTTTTAAGGGGGAAAATTTTCCTGTATATAGGAAGGAAGGGAGGTGGGACTAAATGGTGTCAGTATTATATTAGACCAGGATTCCCTTTCTCCATCTTAATCAAATCTTTGATTAAAATCAATTTACCCACCACCACCACGGTTCCACCCAATTGAGAAATTTATTCAATTAGTTCAAAGAGACTATCCACACTTTATGCGGACTCTCTTGGTGAACTCAAATACTGTCTAACTTAACAACAACGAGAAACAAACTTTAAGGACCTTTGCAATCTGATGATATCATTAAACAACCAGCGACAAGGGCTGCGCTAAATTTTAGTTATGACAAGATATGTATCTCACCGAAATTTAACGAACAATTGTCCGACATAACTACATATAAACCGGTGACTAAAGATCCCACCACCTCTATTAGTCTTCTGATTAAAGACAAAATTCAACATTATTTTGCTTTAGGCCCTTATCGATTTCCCATACAGGAGACTTCCTTATCAATCACCACCCTATCACGCCAGTGTTTTACATCCTACCCAAGATACACAAAGATCCGCTCAAACCTCCTGGTCGCCCAATAGTGGCTTCCACTGACACTATCCTCTCTCCTCTCGCAATATTCTTGGAAAAAATACTGACAAAATTAGTTCCGCACCATCCCTTCCTTCCTAATAGATACAGGAAATTTCCTTGAAAAGATACGCAATTATCTCACCAGTACAAACACCCTTCTATTTAGTCACTTGGGACGTTACTAGTCTCTACACGTCGATCAATCATACTGATGGACTAAGAGCAGTCAATGAGTTCCTTAGACTCCATGATTTTACACCGGAAGCTGTTGGAATTCTGTAAAAGGGGACCTTCTGTCTCTGGTTAACAAAAAAATACTTCCCCTTTGGGGACCCATTTTTTTTTCAATCCAAGGCACTGCTGGGGGAAAGCAATTTTTCCCCCCGTACGAAAAATTTTTTGCCATCTTTTGAGAGTAATCATATTTTATGGTCACCCTCTATATCTGCAAATGCCTATATGGTTTGATACATAGTTTACATATTCGCTTTTTGGTCAGGCCCTTAGAGCCCCCTTGGAGTTTCACCACTAATAATTCTGTTTCCTCAGACCTCCAATTTACCCTACATCCCCTACTACCCCAGATTAATTTTTTTGGATACCACTATCAATTCTGTTTAAAAGGGCAACCTTTTATGATTTATACAAAAACCCACAGCCGGAACAACTTACTTCATTCCCCCAGATCTGCCCCTAACAAAAGAATCTTTACCTCGTTCCCAGTTCACCCGGGATACTCATTGTAGATAACCGGACACTTAACTCGTATACAAGAATGCCCAAAATCGTTTTTAGAACGGGGTTTTTCCACAACGACTTTTACACAAAACTATAACTAAATGACAATGACCAACCCTGATATTCCATCTGAAGCTCTGCCAACCCAAAACCTTTTTTCTTAAATTCACCCTTTATCCCAAAAACCAACAGATCATACGTCGCTTTTGCCTATTTTACCCAAATTTCTTACCCTCACATGGAAATCTTTAAAAACCCCCTTTACAATCTATGAGAGGGACAAAAACTTGCGTATCATCTGTTGAGCGATTGGGTACACTCGGACACAGACAAAAAATAATTTTCGACTCCCAAAAAGGGGGTATTTTTCCCCGTCTGACTGTGCACAATGTTCCTCCGTGACAAAGGGAAATTTTTTTCACCATCCTCATAAGGACAGCAATACCCTTCAAAGGACAATTCACATGTATTTTTAACTTTGTAATCTATTTTTTTGAAATGCCCCGGGGTCTGGCATTTTTGGGTAAAACCCACCCTGTTAAAAACCGCATCTCTAAGCAAAATTCCCATACATGTAAAAAAACCTTACTCCCCTACCCCCATTTTGTAAAGTGTAATCTTCACCCCTCTCAATTGAGATTTCAGGTAATAAACAAATTTCCAGTCCCGCGACGCGGGGGAAAATCATCGGCTCTTTAAACGCGAACCTTTTGGATTCATACTTTACCACTCTTGAACCAATGGAAGAAGAGAGATGATATTATTCATTTTTAACATGTAACAAACTGTCAAATCTGCTAATACCATGTCTTTTGCAATGCATTTTAAATTTTATTTACCCTGTTATTTACAACTGTCTTTTTCAGTTCTTGGACCTGTCTTCCACCAGATATAGACTGTTTGTATTGTATACTATGTACTCTAACTTTTCTCATTCTCTATTACAGATCAAATGTGTACACTATCTATCTACCTCCTCTAATATGTTTTCCGATCATAGTACGGTGTGTTCTCTAACAGGTCTTTATCCCCAAATCTGTTTTCCCTCTCCCTTATTTGGGGAATTTTTTTCTTGCCACCCCGTTTTTTTATTCTATCCTTTAAATTTTTTTTTTTCCCCTTTAGTCATTTAGTTCTCTTTTCTTTTTCTATCCCACAACTTTCCCCTTGTCCTTCTTCCCTGGGTATTTATTTTTTATTTTCCACACCACCCCTTTGTCTTTGCCCCTTTTAGGTTCTCCTTACGGGGGACCCTTTTCTACCATCTTTTAATATTACGGGCGCGGCGCCTATATTATTTCTCTAAGCCCGGCACCCCTTGGCATTGCCCGCGCGACCTTTGCCTGGCGTGATTTCCGGAGCTCCCCACGGCGGATTTCCCCCGGCAACCCTCTTGCACCACAGACGTCTCTTCCTATGTCCCGTTCCCTCAGGTACCCCTTATCTGCCTACACCTACACCCCCTTTTATATGTATTTTTATCCTTATGCAACCTTTTCATTTACCCTTTGCACATTCCCCCACGGGGGATCACATTCTCTGTGAGGCACTCTCCTATACCGGGGTTTTTATTCCATGCCTCTCCTCTATACTATATAGTATAAATATATCCATATTAATCATATCTCTTTTTTTCCCTTATGTTTACACGGATTTTTCCATTCTCTTTATACAAATTAGATTTTATCCCCTATTTTGGGTAAAAATTACCTACTGATAATTTTAATCATCAACTTGTGCTTTTTCTTTTTTGCACCTTCTCTGCAATGTTTTTCCTTACTCTACTATTTCACTGATATATACTGTCTCGTTTTAACCCCTTTTATTATCTAGTTAATAAAATTACCGTTATGTGTTTTTCCAAAATGTTGTTGAAAAGGGCTTTCCCGAAACGCGTCCATTTAAAATCCCGATCTTTTTGGCTTTTACCCGCCATTTGTATTATGAGCACTTGTTGGTTGTTTACAACATTTTCTGGATATTTTTTAATAGTTTTTCTGCCAGGTGAGAAAAAATGTCCTTTTTAATTTTGCTCAATTTGGGGGTTTGGCCGGGTTTATAATTGACATATACGTATATTTCCACGTATAGCCCCCACACCCTAGATTAAATCTTATGGGTTGCAAACCCTTCAATTTTTCATTGCTATCCGGAAACTTTCCGCGAGGGGTCACAAACCCCAAGGGGACAAGTTTAAAGCCATTTAAATTTGGGCCTAAATCTTTTTCAAAAAAGCATCTGAGCCTTCTTGGGCATGCAGGGAACTATAAAGGTTTATACCAGGTTTTCCCTTATTACCGCCCCTCTTACATCCCCCGAAGGGGAAAAAAGCCCACTTTTAGAGAGGGGCGAACTTCTCAAAAAATTCGATTGGGTCACTTCGCCAAATTTTCCGCAAAATTCGTTTTTTCCGAATTACTTCGCACGAATCGCTTAAAACAGCATTTCCAGGCTGCACAGAGCCTGCAGGGTGCTGTAGAAACTTTTCCAGCTTAAAATTGCAGAGGGAGTTGGTTTGGCTTTCAAAAATGTTGTGTTTTAGATGAACCCCCAAATGATGCCCCCGCTCTTAAAAACGTTTCACTATAAAATTCCCTGGGCACTTAAGGGGCAGAACTGCCCAAAAACTCAAGGGGCGAATGTAGCCTGAAAGTCATGCCAGGGAAGCTGGAAAAAAAAAAAGCTAGAGCTCGGGGGCAACATTAGGAAAAGGGTGGAGGTGCCCGGCGGCACCCAACAGTGGGGGGTCACGTGGCAAAATACATTCTGGAGGTGGCAAAACATAGGGAACCCACGGGGGGACAATGACTGAGAGCGGGGGAAACGGCGGCAGCAGTAGAGGTCGGCAGTGACAATGACTTCTGGTGGCGGGAAACAGATTAGGCCCAAAGTGGCCAATGATCAGTTGGAGGTCCGACAGCAGCACATAGTCAGGGATGGGGCCCAAAGACATTTGGGGCGGGAAAACTATTAGGCCCAGAGTGGCACAATCACACAGTGTGGGGCATGGGGGCAGCAGCATGAGATCGGGATGGGACAAGACATTTGGGGCGGCTAAACATATTAGGCCACGAGTGGCACAATCACACAGTGTGGGGTCACGATGGCAGCAGTAAGAGCAACAGTGGGACAAAAATTCGGAGGGGGCAAAACAGTATTAGGCCACAGAGTGGCAAATCACACATGTGGAGGTCACGACAGCAGCAGCATGAGATCGGCGTGGGACAAAGACATTCTGGAGGTGACAAAACAGAAGGAAAAACAGAATGGCACAAGACTGAGAGCGGGGTCCGGCGGCAGCGCATAGGTCAGCAGTGGATAAGACACGTGTGGGGGACGGGAGGAGTCACAGCGCAGCATGAGGTCAGAGAGTGCACAATGACACAGTGGATTCACGGGGAACACAACAGCAAGCGCATAGGTCTAGAGGGCACAATGACAGAGTGTTAGGTGGGTGGCAATACCCCGTCCCTGGTAAAGATGGTGGTAGGGGAGTGGAAAACGGCAGCAATTGTGACCTCAGGCGGGTGGCGGGATCAGAATGTGTGAGGAGTTTGTTTGAACCCCCGACTGACGCCTAAGCATTGGTGGTTTTGGAAATCCGGCCGATCCAAGCCTGATTCATCTTGACAAAGGCAGGGCGTTCCCTTTTCCCGTGGAAAAACAGGGCTTCTTGGGTAACGATGGCCCCGGCCGCACTGAACACCCCCCTCCTTGAGCCACACTACTGGCCCCAGGGCAGCTTCTCCACTGCAAACTCGCAAGTTTCGGGCCCCACACCGTTTGGCTGCCCCGAAATCCAGCGGATCTTTAAAAAGGGGGCAGAGTGCGTCCAAGTAGGCCCAACCCGTTTGGGTTTAGGGGTGCTCCAGGTCCCGCTGTGCGCTGGCGATGCCCCCCTCACTAGGGTGGGTGAAGGAAGTGCTCACATACCCCAGACTTGGGTTACACTGATGGACTTACTGCTCCTAACCCCCCCCCTTTCCCCCCGCAGCCGCGGCAGTAGTAGTGAGGCTGAGGGGAACCCCGGCAAAACCTGCAGAGGGGGAGATGCCGGGCATAGGCCCCGGCCAACTGATTACGGAGGATTTCCCTGTAGTATTTGAGTTTGTCTTCCCCCTAAGTGGGAAAAAGGCTCCCCTTTTGGACCGTAGCAGGGTCCCCAAAAGGGTGGGAGCCAGAAGTCATCCCTCTGTGGGTGCTGATATTCGGCTGGACTAGCCAGGCAAATAAAAATGCTGCGGGCCATCTGCACAATATCCCAGGGCCCCTGCCTCCATTTCCATGTTACTGTCACGGTGCTTGGGGGTCATCTGCCTCGTCTTCCCCTCCATCCCCTCCTCCCGCTCTCCTGCTCCTCCCCTCTTGTCACCTGGGGAGAAAAAATCCCCCTATTCACCAACAATGCTCTGCTCCAATGTCCTCCTTTTCCCTTTCCCCCATTTTAGTCCCCACCGGACTATTGGCCACGATGTAGTCCCCGTCTCCATCCCCTACCCAGGCAGAAATTTTTTAATCTTTCCAGGGCTGAAGCGTGAAAGACCTTTTTCATCCCCTAGTCCTGGGGACTGACAAAAACGTGCCCCCTCGAATGGCCTCAAAAAAACGGCAGGTGTCACGCATGAGTCCACTGGCTGAATCAAAGTTACCGGGGGGTACTTCTGTTGCCTGGATCATCAAAAAACGTTTTAAAGGCCTTTTTTGTTCATACAGTCGGTCCAACTGTGCGGCGGAAATTCCCGCGGGTGGAAACATCGATATAGAGTGTGTGGGGGGGGCCGTTCTGCCGCTGCAACTCGAGAGGTGTTCCTTGCTTTGTACAAATGGGTAAAGTGCTCCATTTCCCGGGCATTTTCAAATGTTCTGAAACAGTGGAAGACTTCAGGACCTTTTTTATAACCCCAAAGAACAGTGCGCCTGCAGGGGGCTGACCACCCCCCCTGGAGCGCGGACACCATTTCCTCCATTTTTCCCTCCCATGGTTCCGATTTTTAGTTGGCGGGGAGAAAGCCACACTCATTTCTTGCTGATGACCGGGCAGTTCCTCCCCTTTTTGACTTTTTTCACCGAGGCAAGCCGGGTAGAAATCGTGACACCGCGGCCCTACACATGTGGTATGAGGAGCATATGTGGGGGCTAGAGGTGGGGGATGGTGGAGGAGGGGAGGCGGCATTGGCGCGGGCAGATTTGACAACGTGGAGGGGAAAGCGGCGGGCTCCTGTCCAAGTTGTTGGTGGCCGGGCTGGAAGCACATTCACCCGTGGGCCGTAAACTGTACTGGCCCTACCGTTACGCTCCAGAGTCCGCGCTGCGTGCACCTTGGGAAAAAACCCTAAGCTAAAGGGCTGACCCCCCCTTTGTTCTACTATTTAATAATGCTGGTAAAGCCTTTTGGGAAAAAAATTACGGCTTGGAACTCTCCTTCGCTCGGCACAAAACCCTTAGTTTTTCTAATGGTGCTGATCCACCTTTTGGAAAGGGAGGGGGCGCAAAACCAACAACTTGGAAGGGGAAAAAGGGCAGGCTCACCAGGATGTTGGACGCCTACTGTTTTTCTCTTTGCAATCGCCCCCCGCTGAACGACGTTGGGGCCCATGAGAGCAAGGAGCAGGAGCATCTGGACCAGAGATGATTCAAAGAGAAACAGCTCCGTTCGCGAGGTGGTGGGGCCCGACTGGTGCAATGGCACGAGCCCTGGGCGCTGCGCTGCTTTGCTGCGGCGGCAGGAGGACCACCCCATCTGAGCCCGTTTTCCCCCCGGCCACCCGGGTGGGCCTGCATTTTTTGACGCAGGGCCGTGGTGCCAACGTTAGCCCCTCCCGCTTCATTTCTGCCCACAGTTCTAATATACCCATATCGCTCCTCCGAGTTCTTAGCAAAGAACTGCCACACCGGCCGAGTACGGATTTTTACCACCAACTCTCCGCACTGAGTGACCACTTGCCCCGCTTGCCTTTGCTGAGCCCTGTGCCGCTACAATCTTGACCATGCAGGCGGATTTTTAACCCCGTGGCACGCTTTACTCCCGACCTCACATAGCTGCTATCGGCTGCAGACCTCACGGCCACATGACCCACTTGTTGGCTGGGCTGCTGCCCTGACGCGCAAGCTGACGCCACTCTTCTCCTGACGATGATGAAGCCCTTGCCTCACCGTCCCGCGGCTCCGCGAATGTGCGTCAGGCCGTTACATCATCATCTATTTGTGTTTCATCGTCACTGCTGTCCTCATCACCAGGTCTTGGTATAGCGAGGCCTGACCTCCTCACAACATGACCATCCCAGCCACTCTCCACATCATACTTTGCCGCCCCTCGCAAGAAGCATGGGGATAATTGGCCCCATTTCTTTCCTGCCAGTAGCTGCTGACTGCCCTCCTCAAATTGATTCATCCTCGCTATAAGTGGTGCTGTAGCCCAGACCACATAGGTAGGATCTCTGCTGAAGGAACGGATGGGACAGAGCGGGCTGATGACAGGTAGGGCCGCTGACCCAGCTCCCGGGCCTTTGGCCAACTAAGTGTTGTGTCTGAGGTTCCCACCGATCTTGGCTGTGGATGTCAGATGTCAAGCTGGGAGGTAAGAGGAAGACCTAGTCAAACCAATCAAGAACCCTTGGTTGCTGAAGCAACCACACGGCCGATAGCTGACATCGGCCATTTGGTGGCCTCACCGATTATGACCCCTGTCTTGCGACAGTCCCCCATTGCTCTGCCAGCTGCGACCTGGCCTTTTCTAGGAATGTATGTGTCCAACTGCCAATCGCAGCTGCAGAGCCTTGACCACCTCTCTTACTGACATACTGTTTGTTCTAAAAATGAACAGTACACAGTATTGAATATGGATATCTGTATACTGATAAGATATACAGCACCCCGTTTTTTTATGACATCCAAATGAACCCATAACAAGCTTTGGTATAATCCCTTGGATATAAATTGCGCTCCCACAAATTGCCAGGACAAATTTACTTGTGATGGTGCCGTTTAAAAACACTGTGTGTTTTACTAAATGTAAAAAGCACAAAACATCTTTTAATTAACCATCGGAGACATGAATTAGCTACAGGAAAAATGTATATATTTTTGCGCGTGAAAAATGGTTTATTTTTGTCAGCACACCCGCAAAACACGCTTATTACCCCAGGATGTAAATGCGCCAAAGAATTGAGCCGCACAAAATAGTAGCTTTGTATGCGTGTTACAATTGCGTGTATTCACGCCACACGCACACAACAAAGAGATACAGTTGTAATTAACCATTGCTTGTGAATAAGGCTACAGGAAAAATTTTATATATTTTGGTGATCTTTGGAAAAAAGGACGGTTTTATTTTTGTCAGCACACCACAAACAACTCTAATTAACCCCTGGATGTAAATTTGCGCCAAAGAATTGAGACCCACAACCTAGTAGCTTTGAAGCGTGTTACAATTGCGTGTTTTCTACCCACACAACCAAGAGATACAGTTGTAAATAACCTTTCTTTTGAATTACTACGGGAAAAAATTTTTAAATTTTGGCGTTGAAAAAGTGGGTTTTCTTGGGTCAGAAACACCAGAAAAAACCAACCATTAAAAACCCCGGGATGTAAATTGCGCAAAGAATTGAAAATTCCAAAAAATAAAATGGTTTTTTGGGAATTGAAAAAATGGGCTGTTTTTTTAAAAAATTAATACAACAGGAACGGGTTTAAAGTTTCCCCGGGATATTGAATTTAAAATCAGGGCAGGGGACCCCACACGGGTTTTCAGATCCCAATCCCCCCAAAAAAATTTGAAATAAAAAACTTTAAAAGAAACAGCCCTCTGAAAAAACTGAACACCCCCCCCAGAAATCGCAATAAAAAAAAAATTTTCTTCAGTGATTTAATAAACCGGCAGCCCCTTTCCCCTGATGAGCCAGTAAAGAGGAGTTTTGAGCTCCCGCTCGCGCCCGGACTTTATGGGTTGCGGGACGTCACAAAATTTCCCGCCGGTCTCTAAATTGGCTTCCCCACCTGCACATGTCATCCCGGCAATCCCCCTTTTTTCCCTCCCAAAAGTGCTTTCCCCCAAATGTAGCGCCTGTGCTCGCAGCCATTTTATCAACCCAAAAACACACTTCTTTTTCAAAAAACCGAAAAACCCCAAATTTCGATTTCCCGTTCCGAACCGAATTTTTTTCCTGAAATTCTAAAAAAATTTCATTTTTCCGTTAGAATCAATTCCCCCATCCTATCCACTATGGTAAAGGGGAACCCAAAAGGGGGCCCAAAAGAAGGGCTTCTGCAAAGCCCCGGAATACTGATCCCCTCCAAATTTTTTAGGAAAGAATTAAAAAGGTTCGGGCCCAGATGCCTCAAAAGGGGGCCCTTAAAGGTGTCCTGTCCCAGCAAAGCCCAATGGGGAAAAAACACCCTGTAAAAATACCTTAGCCAGAAGCTGTCTGCGCCCGAAAAAAAACAAAAGGAAAGAATGTCGGGTTTTCTCAAGGGGGCCAAGAATCTTTACACAAACCCTAGTGAAGACCGCCCAAATTTAGGTATCCCAGATCATTTCCCTTTTAAAAAAAATGGAAAATTTGTGAAAAAGTGACCCCGTGGTTCCTTACAGGATTTCAAATTCTGTGTAGAACATTGCCTCAAGTCACAACAAGCTAACGCAGATTTGTTATCAAACGTTTACAGTTTTGAGACACAAGGTGCCCCCACCCCACAGACCCAAGCAGGGGGGTGAAAAGGGTGGGGCCGCAAGCTTAGAAAAGTCTGTAAGGGTATAAAACCCCCAAACCAGGTACTTGGCATTTTTCTGGAAAATTTTCCAGATGAAATTCAAAAGGGGTCGAGGGGGGGCCTAGGGCCCACCAGGGGATTTTTTTTTGGGGGCCCAATTTGCCTTGCTTTTCCCTGCCGCCTGAAACGGTGCCCCCCCGCTC